>PVKU01007825.1:0-81817 GCA_004027475.1 Anoura caudifer
GGGGGGAGGGTTGGGGCCGTGGGCTGGGATAGGAGTAAAAGACAGAAAACTATACAAGAACAACAATTAAAATTAAAAAAAGTAAAAAAAATTGGGGAGAATTGAAACTAGTATATTGATGGGCTTTGTTTTATTAACAAGTATGTTATATACAACCAATAATTTTATGTTCTATGTGGTCTTCAGACTTCTGTGCAGGCACACAATATAAGATGTAATGAAACTTGGTTGCATTTGGAATTTTTTTAATAAAATAAAATGTGCCCCCCCCCCAAAAAAATTGTATTGCCCCTCTTGCTTCTCAATAGGTTTGGGAGCTGGAAGAATGCAAATTTGGTCCCAGGAACCATACTGGAAAGTTAAGATTATAAACTCACCTTTTTCTTTTTTTGAAGAATCTCTGCTGGAAGATAGTGATGAAGTTGTTTTTTTTTAACATGAGTTGCTTCAATTTTCATTCCCTCCTTTAGCATGTTTATATTGTTTGCCTGTCTGTACACTGTAACAATGTCAATATGTTAAATGGAAACTTCTTTCTGATTCAAGGGCTCCATTTTCTTTTTCTGAAATGCATACTCCCCATCACTATACAAACACATACATCCCTCTTACAGAACAAATATTTCTAAAACATTTTCACCAGGTCACAGTTCTATTTAAGTACTATGTTTTCTCATGTCCAATTTCTAACACTTTCCTATAATCAAATATCATGAACAATATAAATGTAGGAAAAAAGTTTTATCCAAATCTTGTTTTCTACTATTTTCCCAAAAGAAAATCTCTTCTCATAATGATTTGCCCATGTCTAAGCTTATCTTTATACCAAATATCCCAAGATGCAATTCAAATTCTCTCCCTCCATGAAGCTTCTTTCACTACACCAATCACAGAATATCAGATGTTGGAAACTATCTAGAAGGACACCCTCATTGTACAAGAGGGGAAAAGAGGCTCAATAGCCCTGGATACCTTTGCCAGGACTGGAATATATCTATATATACAGCTCTAGATTTCCATCCTAGTCCTTTTCATACCTTGTAAGAGAATCAGTTATATTAACTACCATGTAAATTATTTAATGTATGTTAATTGTGAATATCCAATTAGATTAGAAGCTTAATGAAGACTGGGGTGGAAGGTTTAGTAACTACTGTGAAATGTGGTAAATTACTTAATCTCTTGGGGTCTCAGTATCTCTACCTGGAGAACATTTAATAAATTTATAATAAAGTTTCCCAACCTCCTCTTTTTTGAAAATTGAGGTCAAATTATAATGGAAAATCTTCTAAGTTTTCATTCCAGATTGCTGATAAAAGAATCACTAGGAGCGCTTATTCAACTTAAGATTCTCTGGCTCCACTCGTGGAGTGTATTCAGTAGTACTAAGGTGATACATAGGAATTTGCACTTTCATGAGAAATGTGATGGCTAGTTCAAAAGAAATCTAGAAATCTCAGATGAGTCAAACCAAAAATATTAAGAGTATGAATGCACACTATTCCAGATTAAGACAACTCCACATTGAGATGACAAATATATTAAGATACCCCAGAAAGGTGTTTTTAGGGAGCTAAATGTGAAAGACATTCTTTTCACTGATTCTAAATATTTAGCAAGCCTGTATTGACTGATATTTATTTCATGTTTAAAAAAAAAAGTAAAAATCAGTCCTGGCTGGTACTGTAGCCCAGTGGATTGAGCACAGGCCTGTGAAGCAGGGGTCACTGGTTCAGTTCCTGGCCAGGGCAGATGCCTGGGTTGCAGGCCAGGTCCCCAGTCAGGGACACATGAGAGGCAACCACACACTGATGTTTCTTTCCTTTTCTTTCTCCCTCCCTTCCCTTCTCTTTAAAAATAAATAACTAAGAATCACCTGTAGGGTTTCTCTAGTCTTTCTTTCTATTTTAGAACAGACAATACACTCACACAGTACAAAACTCAAAGGGTTCAAAAGTATTCAGTAAAGTCTCCTCACCCCTGTTCCCTGAATACACCTGGTTCCTTGACCCAGAAGCAACCAATTCTGCCAGTTTCTTTTTTTAAAACTATACATCCTTTCAGAAACACATGAGATATGTCCGGAAAAAGTCCAGCCATTGTTAACACAACAAGAACAGTTTGTGTGATAAGGATGTAACCTGATAGTCGAGGAGAGTGGTCTGGAATGTGCATGAGTGAACAATGACGACTTCACTGTACTAGTCAGTGGGGGTGGTAGACACCATTGAGTGAACATGTATACTGGGTGGCTGTTGCATTCAAAATGAGAAATAGCCCAATGAATCTGCATCAAATTTTGCATTAAGCTTAAACATTCCTCCGCAGAAACTATTCAAATGATTCAGAAGGCTGCAGCTATAGGCAACTGGTGATTGGCAGCTTTATCACAACTCATGCATCATGTCTTGTGTAGAGTTTTGGTGAAACATAAAATCACTCAACTGAACTCAACTGACTCAGCTCCCCTACAGCCCAGATTTGGCACCCTGTTGACTTCTGGCTTTTCCAAAAACTAAAATAAACCTGTGAAAGGGATGGGATTTCAGACCATCAATGAGATTCAGGAAAATATTACGGCGTGGCTAATAGTGACTGGGAGAACTGTGTGAGATCCTACAGTGCATACTTTGAAGGGGATTGAGGTATCATTGTCTTATGTACAATGTTTCCTGTATCTTATATCTTCTTTAATAATGTCTCTATTTTTCATCTTACGTGGCTGGGTATCTTCTGTACAGACCTCGTATTCTATTTATAAGCAAACATGCATATATTTTTTACTTATATGAATAGTAAAGCACTATATGCACTGCTCTGCAATTTTTTCCCCTAAGTATGTCATAGAAATTGTTTCATCATGCCTTTAAGAGTAACATAGATTTTCATAATATGGATGTACCATATTCACTTAACCAATTGTAGAACTTTAAAAATATAGCCACACAGATCGTAGGCATATAATACTGCATTACTGCCAAGGTTGAGGACCATAGCTCTATGATGACAAGGTCTTACCTGTATCAGTAAATGACTGTATATCATATGTCAAGTCTATGTTAACACTTTCTGCATTTTCTACTCTTCGAAAAATTATTCCGAGGAACCACATTGATACGTAATTATTGCTATAAAATAAAATTTAAGAATTCCCATTAATTTTTTACAATTTTACAGATGCTTTTTGGTAATTAAAACTTGGTCTTTATGGAAGCATAAATACAAATTTCAATGGTTTGGCCAAATTCTTAAAACTGACCCCAAGAACACTGGTAAGTTATACTGTGTTGTTACAAAGAGAAGTAAATGGTTTTGAAAATGACTTACTGAATATATACTTAAAGATGCTCCAAATACTCTAATGGAGTTTTGGCTGGGGTCTGTGGACTACCAACATAGCATGTACTTTGTTTTAATGCGTGACTACTCAAATACATAATGTATCACCCCCCTGCATCAATGCCTGTTAAACAACAGTCTAACAACTGATCTTGAACAATGCATAAGTCAAATAACATTATTTAAGAAACATAATATTAAAAAGTAATTAACTCACTCTTTATAATGTTCCTTATTTCCTGGGAATGACTGGGGATTTACATGGGCAAGAGTAATAAATTCATTACGTTCCAAGTTTCCAACAAGTACACGAATTTTAGATTCTACCAATCCAACCCTAAAATAAAATAGACATGAGTTTTCCATATTAAATTTGGAAGCTATATCCAAGTAAACCAAATAGCATATCAGCTATGATGCTTTACAAATTCATTAAAAAAATTCAGTCCAATATATTTAGTAACTCTTTTAAAAAAACACTCAAGCACATAACTAGTTAGTGAATTGCCTCTCTTTTTGAAAAAGAACTGACCTATTTAATGCATCCCTGATCTAAAATAGCTGCCTGTAAAGACCATAAAATAGTCATAATTTGAACATGGTTCATCTGTCTCTAAATCTTTTTCCACTTTCAAATTTTATGTCTAAACCCTAAGGCTAAGATATGTTTAAATAACATGACTCCAAAAGCTAATAACTGGCACTTAATTTATAAAATAACATGCTCTTATTTTCACAAAATGATAATAGATATTGCATTTAAAAAGTCACTAAAATCAGATCAGATACTTCTAAAATATCAGAAGTTTTATCAGACTTCTGCAACTTTCGATCTCACTTAAGAAATGTGACTGCTGTCAGCTATCATACTAATGATTTTATGAATTAGAAAGAATACCTACAAGAACATGTCTACATTTTTTAAACACTAGTAAAAGCTTACACATTTTAACTGTGTGTGCTTCAAGAGCAGATATACAAAACACTGAATTATTCCTCAGAGTAATCTAAATGAGAGACTGGCAAACTTTTTCTGGTTAAGGGCCAGATAATAAATGTTTTAGGCTCTGTGGGCCATTCTGTTTCTGTTGCAACTGTATGATTCTGCCTTGTAGCAGGAAAGCAGCCATAGACAATATATACATCAGTGGGTGTGACTATGTTCCGAGAAAACTGTATTTATAAAAAGAGATAGCAGGCTGGATTTAGCCCAGACCATAGTTTCCTGGCCCCTGATCTAGACAAATGAAACACTCTGTTCTAATGACAGGTTTCTTTTCATGGTCCCTTTAATTATCAATGAAATAAGCATTAAACCCTCGAAGAAAAAGACAGTATTGTTCTGTTCTCCTTTTCCAGCAGTCAGACTTGAGGAAAGCACAATCCTCTCTGGTGGCCTAACGACCTCTGCCTGATGGGAGCTATGGATGTCAATACACTAGAGGGAATGGAAATATATTTACATGCACTAGAAAGAATGCACTGCTCCTTGACCAAAATATCTCCTCTCTGTTGACAGAAGCTTAAAATTATGAAAACTTTATGCCATTATGTCCTAAATTAAAAGAATACATAAGCCCTGGCTGTTGTGGCTCAGTGGATTAAGTATCAGCCTGAGAACCGAAAGGTAGCCTGGTTTGATTATCTGCCAGGGCACATGCCTGGGTTGTGGGTCAGGTCCCCAGTTGGGGGAGTGTGCGAAAGGCAACCAATCAATTGATAATTCTCTATCACAGTGATGTATCTCCCCTCCCCTCTAAAAATGAATAAATAAGATGACAAAAGGGTGTCATTAAGAAAATCAATTGCTGGGAAAAAAATTGACTTTGAGGAGTGACAAAAGGCTAAGATCTGTTCACATATTATCTTGTGTCACTTTTGATTCTGAAACATTAATTTGATGGCATTTCTTAGACACTGATGCTCCATGGTCATGTACAATAGTCATCAATAAGATTTAATAACTTTGAAAATAGAGAAAGTGTTTTGTAAATGAATGGTAAAGCACCATATAAATGTTATCACCATATAGTAGGTAGAGAACTTGAAATGTAAGTCTTACCACTCCAGATGGTTTTCTTCTGTTGATGCACTGGCAGTCAATACTATATAATGTCTATAAAGAATTTTCAGCAACAATCAGGGAAAAAAGCCATCAATATTGTTAGTATCTGCTTTTCTATCATTAATTTTTCCTTCTCTCTCCCAATGAACAAAAAGCACTAATGCAGGCACACAGTTTATAATCAAAACATTCTCTGATTTTTACAAAATTAATTCCAGACCCTGCGATTAAAAAATTATTCACTAAAAACAAAACCCAAAAACCATTACTAACACTGGGTCATTTACTACTATAATATAGACACTATCTCATCACATAGGATTTGTTTACCTATTCTCTACCTTATTTGAAATATAAGTGACAACTTTCCCCTATCATATAGTAACTTTCTAAGTTTAATATTCTTCTTTACACACACACGCACAAAATGAAAAATTTAAATTACCTATACTTTTGAAAAAAATTTGGTGGCTCAAGTAGTTTGGACCAATCTGATTTCCCTTGAAGAATTTCTCCTGTGACTGCAAGACCTAAGTTTAAAATGAGAGAGAGACAGATAGACCGAGAGACTGATTTTGAACACTGACCTTCATATTATTAGCGTCTGTATTACTGTATTACCCTAGCCCCAAACCTTTTACCCACCAAATTCTTGAATAAAAGAAATATACATTTATTATATTCTCAGAACACAAATATCAACTTCAACCAGCTTGGGCTGGCTCCATTTTTGGCCTTAATATTATCATATATTCTGGAAAACCAATTACTGAAAAAATACACACACATTTGAAAGAATTTTAAGAAATAATAGGCATAACTGCAATATAGTATGACACTGCTGTCAACCAAAAACATGAGAATATGTAAAGGTAAATAGAGCCAACAGGTTTACCTTGCTTAAATTCTTCTACCATTACTGTTCGAGTTGATGTGGACACATTATATGTAGAATTCTGTTGTGGGTAGGCAGGGGTGATTATGGGCATGAGGTGATACCTATCCGATGGATTTACCTGTGAAATTAGAAGCAAAATAACTGATCTATTCTCCTACTTCATTTCCCCAAAAGTCTGAAGAATGTGAAATACAAATTTGATACTACCTCTCCCCATTTCTAAGAAGTACATTTCCACTCCCCAACTACATTTATTTCTGAAGTCAGATGTGACTGACAGTCAAAGGAAACTCTGCAGAATTTAATTTCCCCCCTGAAAAGCTGTTAAACTGATGGTGCATCTTATAAACAATGGTCTTTTAGAACAAGGATATAGTATCATAGCTGCAAAAAGGTCCAATGGTTCTCTCAATATTCTTTCTACACCTACTCAATGGACAACTTCCCCTATGTTACTCAGAGAAATGAGCACTTACTTTAAAAGCAAATTAAAATGCAAGGTGAGAGAGAATTATGCTATCTAGGAATAATGAATCTGCTTTAAATTGCACTGCAAAGCAAATCTTTTATGTACTTTAGTACTTTTTTAACAATGGATTATGACATTTTGGTTGCTACAACCACTTATCTAGTTTTACATGGGTGATTTTTATTGATGTAACAGTTGGATTATCATTGGAGAAACACATCATCTGCACCAAAAAACACAGCAGAGGCAGGAAAGGACTACAGTTAAATAGAAGATGAGCACACAAGAGGAATTATCATTAGATTGTAATTTAGAGAATTGTCCTTTTCATAAAAGATTTAATGAAAATTTATAGTAAGTCACATACCCGAGGATCCCAAACAGGCAAATTCAAATTGCTTTCTTCTGGTTGCTTCAGCAGCACAGGATTTGGCCATTCCCTAACATGAATAAGAAAATTAACTCACATAGGACCTCACTTCAGCAACTACACAAAATGTTAAAATCATCAGACTTTGTTCCAACTTTCAAACAGCAAATGTTTGGAGTATTTGCTATTTAAAAAATGGGAAAGAGAACTCTGACATTAAGATCCCAGGAAGATAAGAAGCCAGCAAAAGAGACCTGGAAGGAGAAGCTAGTGAGGAAGCACCCATGGCGCAGATTGGTGAAGCAGGACTGCACCTCCCTGAGTCTCAGACAAAGAGGGTGTGAGTCTTGCCTGAGACCCTAAACTGTATTACTGCAGTGTGTAAGTGCAGAGAGAAAAGGTCAAGAAGCACTAACAGTACAAGAAGCCACTCCCAAAAGGAGGGATGAATTTTGCAGTTCTCCCAGGATGCAGAAACAGCCACAATTCTTAAAGAAAAAATATTTTCGACTTCCAGCCAAGATGGAGGCGTAGCTGGACACACTGTGCCTCCTCTCACAACCAAGATTAAGGACAACAAAAATACAGAGCCCCCAAAAAACACAACCAGAATAGATAGAGGACTGAATTGTACGGAAGTCTGACAACGATTCACCCAGCTCGGTAAGAGGGGTGGAGTCAGTGGCCGGCAGAGAGGGGTCCTGGTGGGAAGCAGCAGTGGCTGGTGGTCCTGGGCGCACAGGCAGCACTTGGCACACCCTAGGCGCACAGGTGGTGGTTACCGAGTGCAGGGAGGCAACGAGCAGACCAAGCAAGGCGCACAAGGTGGCTGACCGTGGTCACACATTCGCGTACAGAGAAACCAGGTGAAAATGGGCAGCAAGACAGACTGCATGGTGCAGGGCCCCAGCGCCAGGAAATAAAGCCTAAAAACCACCAATTGAGAACACTTGTGGAGGCTGAGGTGCTGGGAGAGAATCCCAGCCTCATAGGAGAGTTCATTGGAGAGACCCATGGGGTCCTAGAACATGCATGAGCCCGCCCACACGGAAATCAGCGCCAGAAGGGCCCAATTTGCTTGGGGAAAGCAGCGGAAGGGTCTGGAATCTGAGAGCAGAGCAAGTGCCATTGTTCCCTCTCAGACCCTCCCCCCACATCCAGCATCACAACCCAGCCACTGGGTTGCCCTGCCCTGGTGAACACCTAAGGCTCCGTCCCTCACTACATAACAGCCTTGACCAGACCAAAACAAAACAAAACAAACAAACAAACAAACAAAAAAAAAAAAAAACCAAAAATGGCTCAAATGGGAGAACAGATCAAAGCCCCAGAGCTAATTCAACTAAGCAACCAAGAGATAGCCAACCTATCAGATGCACAGCTCAAAGCACTGGTAGCCAACCTATCAGATGCACAGTTCAAAGCACTGGTGATTAGGAAGCTCACAGAATTGGTTGATTTTGGTCACAAATTAGATGAACAAATGAAGGCTACAATAAGTGAAATGAAGGAAAACACACAGGGAACCAATAGTGATGGGAGGAAAATTGGGACTCAAATCAATGAAGTGGACCAGAAGGAAGAAAGAAACAACCAAACAGAAAAGAATGAAGAAACAAGAATTCAAAAAAATGAGGAGAGGCTTAGGAACCTCCAGGACATCTTTAAACATCCCAACATCCGAATTATAGGGGTACCAGAAGGGGAAGAGGAAGAGCAACAAGTGGAAAAATTTTTTTGAACAAATAATAAAGGAGAACTTCCCCAATCTGGCAAAGGAAATAGACTTCCAGGAAGTCCAGGAAGCTCAGAGAGTCCCAAAGAAGGTGGACCCAAGGAGGAACGCACCAAGGCACATCATAATTCCATTAACCAAGATTAAAATGAAGGAGAGAATTCTAGAAGTAGCAAGGGATAAGGGGACAGTCACCTACAAAGGAGTTCCCATCAGACTGTCAGCGGATTTCTCAAAAGAGACCTTGCAGGCAAGAAGGGGCTGGAAAGAAGTATTCCAAGTCATGAAAGGCAAGGACCTACATCTAAGATTGCTCTATCCAGTAATGCTGTCATTTAGAATGGAAGGGAAGATAAAGTGCTTCTCAGAGAAGGTCAAGTTCAAGGAGTTCATCATCACCAAGCCCTTATTATATGAAATGTTAAAGGGACTTATCTAAGAAAAAGAAGATAAAAAATAGGACAGTCAAAAGACAGCAAGCTCACAGATATTAACCACCACACCTAAAACAAAAGCAAAGTAAGCAAACAGCTAGAACAGGAGCAGAAACACAGAAATGGAGATCACATGGAGGGTTAGCAATAGGGGAGTGGGAGGAGGAGAGAGTGGGGAAAGGTACAGAGAATAAGTAGCATAGACGGTAGGTAGAAAATAGGGGGAGGGCAAGAATAGTGTGGGAAAAGTAGAAGCTAAAGAACTTATGACACATGGACATGAACTAAAGGGGGGAATGTGGGTGGGAGGGGGTGTGCAGGGTGGAGGGGAATGATGGGAGAAAAATGAGATAACTGTAATAGCATAATCAGTAAAATATAATAAAAAAATAAAAAAATAGGAAAGGAAAGAAAGTAACAGAGATAAAGGCTGCTTATTTTAAAGCAGTGTTCTCTCAAAGGGCAAATATTGTTCTGCCAATTAGCTGCATGTAATTTAAGTCTGAATTTTTTCCTCCCTTTTCATTTACTTTCATGGATTTACTCAGATAATAACAACAGCTAAGATTTACTGAAAACACTCCTAAAAAATCCATGCAGTAGGTATGATTATCATCTCCATTTTATGTATGAGATCTTAAATCACCTCAGTATAACTACTAATTGTTTAGTATTGTCACCACTCTCAAGGTAAAGGTGCACATTTACAGACTGCCAGAAAGCACCATCTGGTGGTATCATCATTGCCTCAAATTTGAGGTTTAAAATTTTTTTAAAAAATTTATTTATTTATTTATTTATTTATTTATTTATTTATTTCTAGAGAGAAGGGAAGGGAGGGAGAGAGGGCAAGCAACATCCACCCGTTGCCTCTTTCAGGCCTTCTAATGGGGACCTAGTCCGTAACCCAGGCATGTGCTCTAACTGGGAATTGAATTTTCGACCTTTTGGTTCATAGGCCAACACTCAATCCACTCAGTTACACCAACCAGGGCTTAAACTTCCAATTTAAAAAAGGAGTAAGACAACAGAAAAAGTCTATGCATAGCTTTTAAATTTCCAAACAAATTTACATATAGGCAGAGGTTAGTAAATAGTGGAAGTATGCATATGAATACTTACCACTTGGAAAAAACTAAAAAGAACTTATGAACTAAAGTTGAAGCTGCTGCATTTGGATATAATTGGCAAGTTCTTGCAACCAGCATTGCCCAAGAGACACCACCAAGGAATCCAAGCATGTTGGAATAAATACCACGTCCTAAAAAATTAATATATTTGTTAACTATCGTTAAGACCTACTCTCCATGCCATTCAATCATAAAGCACAGGATTATTTCCTTCTTAAGACTGTTGATTAAATATCCTTTCCCCTATAGAAACATTAAAATCAACAAGCGGACCTTCAGACTAGGCCCACAATCTTATTAGTAAACCAGAAGCTGCTCACCCTACCACCCCTCCCCTGCCATCACTCTTTTCTCCAATACAGACACTCCCTGTTCCCTGCCTCAGTTCTGACTGCCCAACTGGGCTCCTCCAACATAACACTGGAATCTCCCACACTTCAGTATTTACAGTTGAGAAAGAAATGAAAAGGCAAGATATCTGGAGGGTATAAGCACGGAAGAATAAACATTTCACTAGCAGTCACATTCACAGGCATTTTAAAACCAAGTATAAAGTTGGGGACTATAGTATTTTGTATAATTTGGATCTTCTCCATAAAGTACAGCACATCATTGATACTACTCATTTCTTATACGATTGTTTCTTATACCAGTCTATAAAGCAGCATTACTATGTTTCATAAAATCTAAGATCCTTTCAATTACATAATATAGAATGATTTTATGTCCCATTAACCAAAAGAAAAATACAAAGGTATCAATTTCAGATGTTAAATATGAAAAATATGCATCTAAATTAAAACATGGTATTTAATTTAATCTGTAACAAAAGACAAATTGTGATATCCTTTCAATGCAAATTACTTTACCCTGACTATAGAACTGAGCCAAAGGACAAATTCTGCTTACTTAAGGTCTTTTTAAGATATGCACTATCTAGTACCACAAGTTACATATGGCTTTTTTTTTTTTTTTTGGCTAACAGCTTTCACTGAGAAATCATTTACACACCATAAGATTTATCCATTTCAAGTATAAAATTAAATGGCTTTTAATTGTGCGACCATTACTACAAGCAATTCTGGAACATTTTCATCATCCCCAAAAGAAACCTTTAATAGTCACAGCCCTCTTATATACTCTCCCAACCCCCTGAATCCTCCCAAACCTAGGCAACCTGTAATCTACTTTGTGTATAGATTTGCCTATTTTGGACATTTCATATTAGTGAAATTGTACAAAATGTGTCTTTTATGAATGGCTTCTTTCATTCAACATAATGGTTTCAATGTTCATATATGGTGTAACATATATCAATACTTCATTCTTTTTTTATTGCCTAATAATACTTCATATTATGAATATACCACTTTTGGTTCATCTGTTTATCCATTTATGAACAACATAGGGTTATTCCTACTTTTTGATGATTATGAATGCTGCTATGAACATTTGTGTTTAAGTTTTTGTGTGAACATATCTTTTCATTTCTCTCAGGTGTTACTTCATTCTAAATTTAAATTAATTAAAATTAAATAAAATTTAAAAATTTAGTTCCTCATTTGCATGTTTCAAGGGTAGCCACATGGTTTATTGCATTGGACAGCACAGAGAGTAAACATTTCCATCATCACAGAAAGTTTTATTGGAGAGCACTGTTTAAGATTATGTAAAACCTGGGGCCAGAAGTACGGTACTACTTAAATGATACAAATAAGCAGTTACGAATAATACAAATGTGCTGTGCCAGCTAAGGACTGGGCTATTAACCATGTCCTATACATATAAACTAGTGTAGTTCCTTCCAGATTTTATTAGAAGAGTATTATAATGTAAAAAGTTAAAACTATCAATGTACACTCTTCATTTAATAAATTTACTAAATATCTACTATAAACTTTGCTGATGATGGGGAGACAAAAATAAGTAAGATGATCCTGCCCAGAGAGAGCTCAAAGACCAGGGAGGGTTGACTCTTCAACTCCTACCTCATTCTGACTGCCTTGCTGAAATCTAAGATGGAAAGTCAGGGGCTTTTCAGTTTTCACTCAAGAGAGAAGGAGGTAAAGCCACACATTATAGCACTATAACCATTGCACCTGAAAAAGAAACAGCTTCTCCAAATCTTATTGGACCTCAATCCCCCAGTATCAATATACTCAGGGGTTTTCATGTATGTTTCTATCATTAGCAACTGAAAATTAGGATTTTATTATTCAAATATAAAAGAGTTGGGATACTTACGTTTTGCCCATAATTTGACTGCTCTTAGGGTGAGTCTAAAAGTTTCTTTATTTGGCACTAAATGCAAAATTTCATCGGTAACTCTACAGCCTGAAAGAGATAAAGCATTTATTTTTTATTATTCAACAAAAAGTAGTTCAAAAATGTCTTTCTAACATCCAGACTCGCAAATGCTAAAAATATCAAATATAATAAAATGTCAGGGTTTGTTTTGTCTTCAAAATTTAGCAATTATATATGAAAAATCACTTTGCTTATAAAGAATTCAAAAGCACATCCAACACTAAAATAAGAGATGGGTCTGTCTTTCAACTTTCTTCCACAGACTTCATTGTTAATCAAATGATCCCAAGTTATAAAAGTGTTATTGCTTTAATGAAAATCTTATCCACAAACACTGTGGTTTACTGTTGCACTCTGGAAGTACAGCAAAACACAATGATTCAGTTAAACAACAGGTACTATAAACCAGTAATTCTCAAAGTACAGTCAGTGGACTCCTGGGAATCTTGTGTCAATGCTACTGGGTTGGCCAAAAGGTTCATTCAGTTTTTTTTCCATAAAATAAAAGACATTTTTCATTTTCACCAGTAACTTTTTTGATTTGGACATTGTGAGTATGTCAGTTATCTTCTGTGTGGCAGAATGTTGACTATTCTCAATTAATATCGAGAATAGTCAACATATGATCTCTATGAACTTCAACTTATCTACCCAACCATGAAGCATCATCCAGCGAGAAATGTCCAGCACAAAACTTTGCAAACACTTCTGACATGTTCAGTCAGTCACAGCACCTTCTCCATACATCGCACAAATCTTTATTTGCATTTCAGTTGTGTTTTAACCTTTCATGAAATAAAGCATAATGCCAAAAATGTTGCATATTTTCTTCCATCTTCAATACTAAAATGGATACACAAAAATTCACCAATTTTGATAATTTTTTTCCTTAAATGCACACTGATGACACTTGTCACAATACAATCTAACAAAATTGTTTTGAATGAAGTTAAAGACAACTAAATGCTACTAGAGCCATCTTACAGAAAAGAAAAAAAACCCAAACTTTTTGGCTAGCTCAGTATTTTTATAATTACACTAAGGCTTTCTTTGCCTGTTTTTCACTGTGTTAACATTTGCACTAATAGTGCAAAAGCAGTGGTGAGTAAAACTGCTGGTACCACAGCAGTGGTACCAAAGCTGTGGCAACATTGTACTAAGCGGACAATATATACTTGCAGTTAGAAGAGAGGAAAAGAAACTTGTGCAGATATATGAACATGTCTGAGGTAACTACAACTATCTGCTTTCTTCAAGAAATACCAGTTTTACTTGAAATGATAACTGACATACAAACTATGGTTATTCATACTTACATATTTAGCAGATATTTTCCAAAAACAAAACGAGTCTTGCATCAAGGAAAACAAACGACAAAAATTTGTTGACTTTAATAAATTTGAGCTTCCAAGTAAGAATCAGAATTTTGGAAACTAGTATCTGCTCCTGTAAACTTGTCATTCTAATACTTAAAGACTTTTCTAAATTCATTGACATGGGAATAAAAAACTTTTCTAATGAAAATTGGTGATGATATTAATGAATGTGATTTTTGATATTTTATAATGAAATGTGAATTAATATTTAGAAGAGCCAAATAACTTTGCAAACCAGTATTTTCTAAATGATCAAGGCATGATAGTACAAAATCATGCATGGTTGTAAAAGACCCAGTCAAAGAATCAGACAGACCAATGGATTTTTAATGTAATAGAGTATAAACAGTTAACTGATATGAATTTAGGTTCAATATTCTAACTAACCTTTAAAAAAAGATCACTTTTATTCAGCAATAAAAAGGAACAAGCTACTGATATATGCTACAAACATAGATAAACTTCACAAACATTATGCTAAGTGAAAAAAGCTGGACACAAAAGACCACATATTGTATGAAATCATTTACATGAAATGTCCAGAAAAGGCAAATATATAGAAATAGAAAGCATTTTAGTGGTTGTCTGGGACTGGGGTTTGAAAAGGGGAATGACTGCAAATAGGTATGAGGGATCTTTTGAGAATGATGAAAATGTTCTAAAATTGAACTGTCATGCACAACTCTGAATATACTGAAGACTACTAACTCACAGGTGGCAAACACAAGGCCTGCAGGCCGAATCTGGCCCTCCACCTTGTTTTATCTGGCCCGGCACTTTGTTTTTTCACAGCAGCAGCTCCAAGCTCCTTGCCCCTAGTTAAGGAGTAGTTACACTCATACAGTCCTAAAATTACATTCGACCCTTTGAAGGCAACTGTGAGGCTGATGTGGCCCATGGTGAAAATGAGTCTGACACCCCTGTTAAATTGTACACCTAAAAATGATAAATTTTACAGTATATAATTAGACCTCAATAAAGCTATGGAAAAGAAAAAAAACTGTCACTGGTCAAGTTTTAGTGTAGTATCAAAGAATATTCACAGTTACCTGAAAAGCCTATTAAAATACTCCTCTCTATTCCAATTACATATCTTTAAGAGGCCAGGTTCTCTTCCTGTGCTTCAATCAAAACAAAATATTGTAAGAGACAGACTGTAAAGGCAGGTATGAAAATCTAGCTGCTTTCTACTAAGTCAAATATCAAAAAATTTGCAGAAATGCAAAAAAAGCCATTGCTCATACAAAAACATATTTATATTCACTTATAATGGATTTACTATTATTTTAAAATAGTGTTTACTAACACTATTAAACATTTTTAAATTTTCTGTTTTTATTTCTGATATAGTAAATACTGAGCATGTTAAATGGTCAACATTAGATATAAGCCATGTAAAAAAGAAGATCTTTGGGGTCCTCAATAAAATTTTAGAGTGTAAAGGGGTCCTGAGACCAACACATTTGAGAACCACTACTACAAATGCAAACAATATTTAAACAAATTTCTTTTAAAGATGCTTAAATGTGATCAGATTACTTGTATAAAGAAAATGACATCATTTTTAAACTGAGTTAGTTCAATCTCTTAAAAAGCTCATTAAAATTCTGCTAAAAGATCTCTATTTGTTAAACTTCTTCAGGCAGGTAGCTCAGATGTCTTTTTAGAAGCTTACCATTTAGGCTGCGAATACACCTTATATCAAGGCTTCTCAGTCGAGAGTCGTCTCTTAGATCTAAATTATCTGATATGGTTTGTATTGCCAGTCTTGCAAAGACTAGATCGATCTTTGGAAAGATGCAAAAAGAAGAGAAAAATATTATTTTTTTCTCCTTCTAGTCCATTCTCCTCCCTCCCCACTTCAAAAATGTAAAAAGTTGTAATTACAAGTTTCGGAATTTCTACCCAAATTCCAAAAGGCTTATGTAGAAATCTTACACGGGAAATCAAAAAGTTTTGTGAGGGCAATTAAATCTTCAAATTAAGAGAAAGTATTTTAATTTGAACATATATGCTAAGCATTAACAAAAAAAAATTAAAAACCTAATGAGTGAATTTCTTGATCAGGGGTGTCAAACTCATTTTCACCAGGGACCACATTAGCCTTGTGGTTGCCTTCAAAAGGCCGAAATAATTTTAGGAGTGTATAAATGTTACTCCTCCTTAACTGTTGAGGAGTTGAAATTACATTCAGCCCTTTGAAGGCAACCGTGAGGCTGATGTGGCCCCTGGTGAAAATGACTTTGCTATCCCTGTTCTGGATAAAGATGGCAGATCCAACACACATTTACATTCACTCCCTCTTGGCCCCTCTAAAATACCAGCAATTTTTTTTGTTTTTGTTTAGTTTTATTTTGTTTCTAAAGACATAATCCACTAGGACAAAGAAAAATACAAGACAAAAGCAAATATTATGAAAGCTAGAAAGTAGATGGGCAAGCGGTAACAGACTCAGCAGATCTAAAAAAGCAAAGGTAAAAAAATATTGTAACCAGGAAATAAGGACAGAAAGCTGTAAATAAATATATACATAAAAAAATATTGAGAGAAGAAGCATTCTTAAAAATTAAAAATATGATAGCAGAAATGGAAAACAAAATAGAAAGTTTAGAAGATGACAAAAATCACAAAAAGAAGATGTGGCCAGTAAATGGAAGAGATAAGATTAATAAAAAGTAGGGGATGGCCATTCTGGAGATCCAACATACAAATATTAGGAGCTCCAAAAAGGAGAGAGGAAACAAAGGCAGGAAATCCAACAGAAGTCAATACAATTTCCAAGAACTGAAGAAAAGGAGTTTGTAAGTTGAAAGAGGACTACTAAATACCCAGCACATTTGACCGAAAAGACACAGACTAATGTGTATTACCATGAATTTTACAACTGTGAAAACTAGGAAAAAAAATCGTATTAGTGTCCAAAAAGACAAAACAGATCACATACAAAGGATGAGGAATCAAAATGGTATCACACTTCTCAACACAGCATGGGAGCTAGAAGATAACAAAACAACACCTTCAAAATTCCAAGAACTATCATTTTCCATGTGGGACACCATACTCAGCCAAACTACCAGTTTGGCTTGAGGAAAGGATGAAGACATTTTTAAAGAAACATACAAGATCTCAAAAACAAGTATTCTCTCTCAGGAAGCTAGTGGATGCGTGCCACTAAAATGAGAGTCAATAAAGTAAACTCTAGAGATAGGCTAAAGGAAATCCCAGGATGATAGTAAAAAAGTAAATAAAAATAAAAAGACACCAGGATGACAGCTGTATAATAAGCATGTTAGTCATGGAGAATATCAGGTGTGGATTGGAGTATGTAAGAAGTCAAGTATTTTTTCAGGATGATTACAGAATACCTGAGAAATGTATATCTATTTAAAGTAGATTTAGATAACTAAGGACAGGGTAGTTGTGAATTAGTCTTAAGTTTAAAGCCCAAGTAAACAAATCACAGAGGAATTAACTTCCCCCCAAAACAAAATGCCACGCAGAAAAAAATGGTAAACTAGATACTTGATGCTCAGTTTCGAATATTATTTCTAAGATCATAATAATGTAAATACTAAATACTGTTCCAAGCAAAATTTTAACTACGTTAGGAGATTACAGGAATGAGAAGAAGGGGTAGGATGGAAGTCTGTTCATTTTCCATGAGAAGTCAACAGATACAGGGGAGAGGAAGGTGAGGGACTATTTAAAAGCTATTTGATTCTTTAAAATAATTAAGATTGATAAGAAAAAAAAACCAACTAAAAAAATAGCTTATGGGTTAAGTAGTTCAACTGTAAAGCCAGAAAAATATTAAGAACACTTACTTCAATTCCATCAAATTCAAATTTTATAACAGGTACAAAGGCATCTTCTACAGCCTGAAAAAGAAGAAAACAATTATCTACATATAAGGTATAATCCCTTCTATATCCTTCCTAATTGCCAATAATATAAGTACCTTTGCACCCAAACTGTATCTTAACTCAACAGAAAAAGTGAAAATGTTCTTATTCTCACATTCTAGGTAAGTACTCCTACGTTTGTGACTGTGTTGTTTAATATACACAAAATGTCTATGACAGTTGTTATCTAACTTATTCTCCTCCTAAAAACATACATTGTAAACTGGCAGGCAGAACTGCTATCACCTGAATACTTACTATTTGTTGAGATTAAATTGAAAACTGACAATTTACAAAGAGCACTACTGACAGAAATTAAAATACAATCAGAACTCAAAATGATCTATAAAAAATAATAATCAATATAGTTTGGATTTAGTAGAAATGTCTGTGTCTTCCTTAATCCCTCAACCTAGCAAATTTTTAATCTCTCCATTCCCAGAAACCCAAATAACGAAGATCCTTTGAACTTCATCTGATCCTAGCACCTCAGATTGTATTAAAAGTATTCATTCAGTTCTCCAGTCTCTCCCTCCCATAAACCGTCTTGTTCACCATTGTATCTGTGGGACTAAGGCCAGTATCGGATGAATCACTGGTGCTGAAATTTTATTTGCTGAATGAATGGCTAGATATACACATAAAAAGAGTTACTATTCAATACTAACTGAACTTTATGTGTAAATTATCTCATCAATCCTCAAAAAACCTTATAAAAATGTTATTATGCCATCTCCATTTTGCAAGTAAGCAAATAGGCTCAGATATAATAGGTAACTTGACCAAAAATCTAAAAGCTAATATGTGGTAGATTTCTAGATTCAAATCCAGACATGTAATACTATAAAGCACCTGTTCTTAATCATTCTACATTATTTTAACAAGATATAACAACTTCTTAAGAAATACCTCAACAATCATAAGCCCTAGCTTTTACAGCTATTTGTTAACAAGCTCAAAATATTAAATACCAGAGGATACTTACTCTTAAATTTCTAATGCCATCTTGATGCTTCAATTTTTCAAAAAATGACTGAAAAAAATCAGATCTCTCCACATGTCTTGGAGCTACACAAAGTGCATCAATGTCAGCTCCTGCAAATGAAAGTATTTCTTATCAAGAAGAGTGTATTATGTATTATACTTTTGCTAAGTACACACAAACATATGTACAATGAAGTAATGAATATAGAAAAATGTTAACAATAATTAGCTTTCAGTAGCGGGATAAGGGGAATTTTTTCTTCTGTAACTTTAAATTATGAACAAATAAAAGTTTGTTATTGAAAGTTCTTATTAGTAGAACATAGAAAAACAGTTACCTTTGGTGTGTACTCCAAGCCTGTAGGAACCAAATGTGAAAATTTTACCACCAACAGTAGCCACAACAGAAGGCGGGAGATTCTAAAATAAAATTAAACAAAAGCCATTCAATTGTTCAAATTACTTAGCAAAAAGCTGGCTAAATGCTACAGATATATGTTGTATTTGTCAACTTTGTTGAGATTTGTAAAAATTCAGAGCTCTTTTGGTTGCAGCCTAAAGTACTCAGGGTATCCACAGAGGGGAAGACAAAATGAATTCATGTCCACTACACATGCACTCATCTCTATCTTAAGAAAAACGCTTTTTATCACTTGACCCTACTTGTCCCCTCTAGCAGCCTGTCTATGGCTCCAGCACTCTCAAGAGTCACAAGAACTTTACCAAACACAAGCGCTTTTGGCTCTCTACATCATCATATTCTTGACTAATCTCATCTGCCCTTTGGTTTTTGTGACAGATATACTTAATTTCTCAACTCTAGCTCAGCAACCTTTCTGCAAAGAAAGGTCATCTTGACATATTTCCTTTTGAGAGCTAATATAACAACTTTAACATAACTTTTGATTGTACTAGAATTATAATGTTACTTTTCACCTCTCTCTAGAGCCAATTCTAACTGCCCATCAGGTATTTTCACTTGAATATTCTTGATCCAATTCAATACCCATGCCTAAAACAAGCAAAAAATTCTATGATAAACCAAGTATCCCTCCTGACTTCTTTATTTCTGTTCCTCATCTCCCTTTCTGCCCATACCTATAGTCATTCTTCTTCTTGGCTTACAATTCTCAATTTGTATCTCTTATATGTCATCCCCTTTCTATTCAACTATCACACCAATTCTAGGCTATCTAATAGTATCATAAAACTATCCTCCTCTTACCCTTAGTCTTTATTTTCTCTTACTCTACTTTGTATAAAATTCATTGACTGATGATGTTCTTAAATTACTCTATCATAACACTTCTACTCAAAACTTGCCAATGCAGTCTTCCCTGACTACTGAGGTAAGGATCCTTGGATCCTAAGGATTTCCACACTGTGCTCCTAAGGATCTTATCTTGCCTGTCTCCTCACTTCCCTTCTGAAGCTCCAACTGTTAACGTATCACATAATCTGGTCACCTTCCCATTGCATTTGCTATTTTCCCTGTCTTGAATGCCTGCCCATTCTTTCTGGGTCTCTCAATACCATCTATTTTTCAAAGTTTTCTTTAAGTTCCACCTCTTTCATGAAGCCTTCTCTAATTATCTTCCCTTCTATAATGAGCTCTTTATTTCCCCTCAGTGCTCCTTTACTGTTATCTTTAGCCTATTTTATACTATACTTAGTGACCTTTCTTTTTTTAATGTGTAAGTACTATCTCCTTGACTATATTTAAATCCCTCAGAAGGTGAGAACTGTTTCCAACTTCTCTTATTCCCCACAATGCCCAGTGCAAGTTCTGAAGAATAATATTTGCCAATTAACTTGAACAAAAATATATGTATAATAGGATAGTGTTTATTTCCTCTTCTTAATGGGTATTAATGTTTCAAGAGTATCACAAATAATTTTCTGTCCAGAAAAGAGTGGGTAAGTTCACTGACGATTAAGGTGAATCAAAATGATAGAGAAGCCAGGACCTTTTAGTTTACCTTCCTCCTTCATATCTTCCTACTTTGAATGTGATTCCTGTATGATTTATGAGGAAGTACACACCAAATTACAGAATAAAATATTTTTGCCACAAACATATTAACTAAAATGATTTGATTTGTGATACATGGAACAGACTGACAGCTGTCAGGAGAGAAGGGGGAGGACCAGATGATGAAAGATGAAGGCATTAGCCAAAAAACACACATGCATAAGTCAGACATAGACAGTGTGGTGACAGCTAGAGGAAAAGGGAGGGTGTGGGGGTGGGTGAAGGTAGGCAAAGGAGCGGGGAAAATGAGGACATCTGTAATAATGTCAACAACAACAAAAAAATACCACTCAGCTATAAAAAAGAAAATTTTACTCTTTGAGACAGCATGGATGGACCTGAAGAACATTATGCTGAGTGAAACAAGCCAGTAAGAGAAAGACAAATACCATATGATTATACTCATATATGGAATCTAATGAACAAACTGAAAAAGCAAAACAGAGACAGACCCACAGATATAGAGCAGGATGACAGCTCTGGGTGGGGGGAGGAGTAAGGGGTGGAGGGATTGAGCTAAAAAGAAAAAGGACTCACGGACATGGACAACAGTGTGGTGATTGCAGAGGGTGGGAGAACAGGGATATAGGGGGATAAATGGTAATGAAAAAAGGGTAAAAAAAGAAAGAAAGATAGCTTGTAGATGGCTGAATACACATGCATAAATTCTGAGAAGCAATCAAATTTAAAGATTGTTTTGAGCTCTGGCTGCTGTGGCTCAGTGGACTGAGTGCTGGCCTATGAACCAAAGGGCCATCAGTTTGATTCCCAGTCAGGGCACATGCTTGGGTTGCAGGCCAGGACCCTAGTTGGGGGCGTACAAGAAGCAACCACACACTGATGTTTCTTTCCCTCTCTTTAGAAATAAATAAAATAAAAAAAAAATACTGTTTTGGAAACCATCAACACTGAAATAATAAAGGTGATATACACAAGAAAAAAGATAGCCAAGGATAAAACCCAGGAGAGTAGGGTCGCTTAAAATACGGGAAAAGGAAGAAAAGCTCATGAAGGAGATTAAGTAGAAACATCAAGGAATAAGACAGAAAACCAGGAGAATGCAATATGCAATAGAAGCCAATGGGAGAGACAGCGGCATCACTAGAATCAAGTATGGAAAGAGCTAGTCAGAAAAAGATGAACAAGCGACATTACACAAAGAAAAGACTATGGGTCATTGGAAACCTCTTCTGTACACTTGTTACAATCATTAAATGAAATAATAAATGCAGTATTTACGTCTATTGTTCAAAATACAGGTTTACTCATTTCCCTACATATTTCCTTCCTTTTTACAGTGATTTAACCTCTTTGAGCTCCAATTTCTTTATTAAACTGCGATAAGTATTAGCACCAAATTTAGCTCTTAATTATACTATATTATGTAGGATCAACCTTAAAAATATTGTGAGACAGGAAAAATAGGAAGTAGGTCTTTACAACTTCAGTCTTCTCAAAGGGTTGTTGTTTCAAATGAGACAGTATAAATGAATACACTTTACACAAAAAAATTAAAAATGAAAACATTTTAAAAAGAATAGAATGATTAAAAAGAAAATGATTTGATTTATAGTCCTAAACTGTTTAAAGTTTAAATATCTCAACTGTGTGTAGAATATTCAAATGATCTAACTCAAGTCCTTCAGATTACAAACTAAAACATGCATAATTATGAGAGAATTATAATTGATACAGAAAATGACCAATCACCTTATCCATGCAATGGAAGATGTTAAAACCAATTTAAACTATCCTTAATTAGTTATTTTATTTATTTTGCTTTAGAAAAAGCCATATTGTGGCAAAGTTTCAAGTTTTTAACAATGGTTTTATGCCTAGAAATGAACTAAAAACCAACTACTGGTTCTTGTAGATTAAAGCACTAAAGTAATTAAAATGTAATAAAAAGCAATTTTTAAATTTTATTAATTAAAAAACAACAAAACCTTTGACTTTGGAACAGAATTCTACCGGATTTTTCCTTAAAGTACAAAGAAACCATGCAGTAAGAAAATCAGGTGCACCTCTCAACAAATTAATCTAATTCTCTTTGCAAACAATCACATGACTTATCTTGAACACATCCTTGAATGGGGATGGGAGCAAAGACTGCTGCACAGTCACAGTAACTGACATAAAGACCATATGCAAGAAGTTAGAAACCTTGTTACTCTGACTTTGCAAAATTATTCTAGCAAGTTGGGTATTTGGTTTGCACGCCCATTGTAATTATGACTGATTAAAGGGGAACAATAAGTTTCCCTAATATTTATTCAATACCTAAGGCCTGTCCTAGGGTTCTGCAAGTGAATGAGACAGGTCTTTTTCTTAAGGAGGTAATCCCCTAGTAGCAGAGAAACTAACATGAATTTATTTACTCATAACTAGCACTTAACCTGATCAGAATTCAACTTATCTGAAAACTTCAACTATTGCTAACCCCCTGAGAGCTCAGAAATGAGCTAGTATTTATATGGCAGCAAAAGTAAACAGCATAAAGACCATTTATTTAAACTTAGTAACAATACTTAGGCAGCCTTCACAACCTTATTCATGGTTTTGTTTTAAAGAACCAATTTTAAATATGTATCATAGGTATAGAAAGAATAAAAGCTGTAAAGAAAAGACTAACAGATGTTTATGTAATTTCTAAACCTGTGCAGATTAAATAAAGACTAGAAAGGGAGTTTGCAGAGAGATGCACTGACTGCTATGAGACATTAACTCACAGCTGATGTCTGTTAAGGGCAAGATGGGAAAACTATAAAAAACAAAAAGTTAAAATACAACAGTTTGGGCCTCTTAGTCAGGGTAAATAGTATCACCCATTTGAACATGTCCTACCTCATTTTAGTACAGCAAGTAAAATAATATGCATAGTGATGATTCCAAATAAAAATTCAATTACATTCAAAATACTCTGAGAGAGCAAGAAAAATGTAATCAATTTCAGAAGAAAAATAATTAAGCTACCATAGGAGAAAAAGTTGTACAATTATAAATCAGGGTTTGTAACCTCCTCTGTCTCAGGGCCAGGAAGGTATACAAATGAGGGGTAGCCATAAAAAACACAGAATCTGACTGATAAATGACAGCTGCTGCTGCTTCAGAGAAGGCAGGGAATGCTGGAAATTGCTAGGCATTCCTGGAGGGCAAGAGACCTATTCCATTCAAGCCTCTTCCTGCCTTCTGCAAAGGCAGGCCTAGTATTGCCGGACCTGGAATTTCACAAGAAGTCTGAAATCTGGCTTTTTAAGTAAAATCTCTTGGTATTTAAATCGTGGCCCATTTCTATGAGTCCTGCAAAACATTTGTGTGAAATTTCAGCTAGACAATGGCTACCTCTGGGGTAAATTCTCATTTTTTTAAAAGATTTAACTGTCTAGACTCTAGACCAATTTATTACCAAGTATAACAAACAGTCAGTTTATTATTCTCAACTCTTGCATCTTATTACCAGGACTAAAGACCAGGATGTAATGAAACTATGAATTCACTGTAGTTTGAAGTCTTACCTTACTCTCACTAACATCGGAAATCCATTCTTTTACTAAATTGTTCAATTTACCAAGAACAACCAGCCTATAATAAAAAATAGCATGCTTTAGATTAAAACACACAAACAAACAGACAGACAATACTTTAAAAAGTAATTAAACATATAGGCAGTACCTTTGTGTTGTTGTTAGGGTAAAAGCATATTATACACATGTTAATGCGATCACATCTGTTGATACATGGCACATCTCTTTGGCATTCTTAGGTCCCTAAGAGTTCCAAAGAGACGATAAATGTGATAATAGTATTTTGGTCTTTGAGCCATTTTCAAAATTCAAAAAGACTAATAAAATCAAAACTACCTTCAATAAGGTGGCAAAAGCCAAATGAGTTGTCAACTTTTTGGGTCTTACTACGGAATAAAATCATTTCAATGTGGTAATAATAGAGATTTGCATTCTCTCACTGAAAGCCATAAATCTTTGCAATAATTAAAATGAGTAAATTAATTACTGACTGATTTTTATGAAATAATGTTCTTAATAAAAGCAATCAGATATTGAAACAAATTTGCACTCTATGGAATATCCAAATCTACATTAAAAAAGAAGTAGAGTTAGGTATCTCAAAAATAACATGAAAAACTGAATTCCTAGATCTGCCTAAACTTGCTTTTCCCTCAGTTTTCCCCAGGTAATGAAATTCCAACCTTTGAAATGCTAAGACCAAAAACCTTGGCATCATCCTTGATCATCATGACCCCGCCCCAGCCTGCCTGCCTGTCTCTGTCTCTCTCTAGTACGGACATTCCACAATCATCACACAACCCTGTCTTTAAAACACATCCAAAATGCTACTACTTATCACGACCACTGCCATCCCCCTAGTTCCCACCACCGTCATTTCCTCCATGGATTATCAGAATATCCTTCTACCTAGTTTCCTCAGTTCAGACTTGATCCCTCTTCAGACTCTTATCAATACAGGAGCCAGAGAGACTGTTAAAGCATGAGTAAATCATGTCAATTTTCTCATCAAAACCCTAACAGCTTTCATTTCACTCAGAGTAAAAGCCAAAACTTCTTCAATGGCTTACAATGTCCTAAGTTACCTTCCCCTCCAAACACCTTTCCACCTCACTTTCTTTAAGCCCACATTCCCCTGCTTACTTACTCTGCTTCAGATACCCAAGCTACCTTGCTACATATTCCTTACACAAAACAGGTATATTCCCCTCAAGCCTTCCGCCTAGAATGCTCCTCCCTCAACTATCCTGATAGTTCCATCCCTTATCTTAAGATTTTCCCTGAGTTGTCAATGAAGCCTTCACTGACAACTCTACTTCCAGCACTTTTTCTCAGCACTACTCTTTCCTCAGCAGTACTCATCACATGTAACATGTATTTATTTTACTTATTTGTCTAATTGTTAGTCTCCTTCCCTAACCACCCAAAATGTAAGCTCCAGGAGGGCCAAGATTTCTCTTCATTTCATCCTTCTTTTAAATTCCTAGGCAGGGACACAGTAGGTACCTGTTACTTAATCATTAAGCAACAGTATGCATTTTTAAGTAACGTACCTGTGGTTCAATTCTTCCTCATCTTCAAACACTCCAAATGGTTTCATGGCATCAATTAATTTCTGTGTGTAAATGTGATCAATTTCTTTAGGACATGCCAAGCTAATTGGAGAGGTGATTCCATAATGTTTTTGTTGACGCTGGCTGTCCAGCACAGTGTTTCTGTTCAAGACAATGAAACCGCAGGAAAAAATTTAAAGCATCATATCATACTGATACATTGAATCTCTCAATCCACTTATTAATTTAGCTACCTTAAAAGTTTACTTATTAGTCCTAACAGTCAGAGCAGGCACTTTTTTTTTTTAAAGGAAAAAAGGGTTATTTTGTGTCTATATTGATGAAAGGCTATTCATACTGTCTCCATCTTTCATGGTTAGGATGTCTTTTCAAGCCAAAAGCAGCATGTGTTGGCACCCGGGCAACTGTGCTGACACCACTCAGCCAAATGCAAAGAGCCTTAATGGGAACTGGGCCAGGACCACCTCCACTATACCCTACAGACTTAAGTCAAGTACCATCTAGATTCAATCTGAAAAGCAGTCAGCCACTTGGAAGAAAACTCTAAGTAAAAACAATGTTTTCCCCCCTTCAGGAAAGAAAGAAAAACATCCCACTAGAAGGTCCTTGTGAAATATTCTTCAAAAAGAAATCACAACTAGATTTTTCTTTGAGATACCTAAATTAACATCCTTTGCTTGACTCAGAATTTATAGTCCTAATGTTTTGTTGACTATAGTTAATTGTTCCTTCATTCAGACTGGTACCTAGACCATTTTCACTGAATAACTATCAAATTCTTTACACTAAATGAAAACCCTTTACAGGATATAAGCTACCCTTGAAAAGATCCTAGCCATCAGGAAATTATGGTCTTAATACAGCACAATAGAGTATCTAAGATTTTGGATTTACATAGACTAATAATTTCAAAATAAAATTTGGGACCAACATGGGTTGGTAAAACTTTTAATTATGCTAAAAAAGGAGAGTAAAAACAAATACCACAATCATCAACTAACTCCATCACCTATCTTAGCTATCCTTTCATGAAGGACCATTAACACCTATAGTAAGAATGCAACCTCAAAGAACAATCTTTTAAATGAATAAATTAGCCCTGTAAACAATAACACACAAAAACACAATAGTGACTGGTCAAAACATTGGCTTATTACATGCTTTTTGGTTAAAATTTTCTTTAGATAGGGAGAATCAAGTGAAAGATAAAATAGTCTATATACCTTCAGAAATGACTCGAAACAAAAGGGAAACAACAATACTAGTGACTTTAATTTCTTTCTGGTATTTATTTTGCTGTAGAATAAATAAAATTATTTCATGCTGTAATTTCTTTTTAAAAGATTTAGATCTTTTACCTCTAAGACAGCTAGAAAGGTGTTTTGGTATAGTTTGTGTGTGTTTATATGTGTATGGTAAATGGATGGAAGAGACCAATTATATATGATCATTCAATTAACCTTAATAACCCTGAGTGCCACTTTAGGGGTAAGTACCCCAGATCCAGAAAGACAGGAATCAAAATCTGAACTCCAAAACCCAAGATCTTTCCACCATTCCATTCTCCCTTCCAGAACTACTTCGGTTCTGACACTAAACATAATCGCAGGTCCCAGTTTTTTATATGTATACTGAAAAAGATAGCTATTTAAGTAAGTTCCTACTAGCACTAAAATTCCCAGTCTGTATTTCTGAACCTCCATCCTCTGGACAGGAGGGAAAAAAAGCGAGCAACATTATTCCACATTCCCTTCAATCCATAAATTTCACTTATAGGATAACATGCTAGAGAAACTCCAGTACAAGTGCACAAGAAGACATGTAGAATGTTCACTGCCACACTGTAACATTAAAAACTAGAAACAACCTAAAATAGTCACTAACAGGAAAATAGCTGTATTAGGGTGTATCCCTACAATGGAATACAATATAGTAGTTACTATGATTTAATAACTAGAGTTAAAAATATTAACATGGACAAAGCTCAGAGATATTATACTGCACTAAAGAAGCTGCAGAATGACAAGTGTGATGCTGGTTATATAAAGCTCAAAAACAATGCCAGTTATTATGGGCATATACACAGAATGTACTAACAGCATTTAAAAAAAAACATGCTGCAATAACCATCAGATTCAGGACTGTGGGGAACTCTGGGGAGAGAGGTGAATGTGATAAGATTAGGAAGTAGGAGAATCCTTCAGATGTATTTGGACTAATTTCTTTTAAATAAAGATACGTGTCCACTCACACACACACAATGTTAGGCTTTGAGGGAGGTGGATGTTGTTTACACAAGTGATGCTTATGTTATTCTTTGCATTTTCCTCATTATTTCCTAATA
Source organism: Anoura caudifer (assembly GCA_004027475.1). NCBI lineage: Eukaryota > Metazoa > Chordata > Mammalia > Chiroptera > Phyllostomidae > Anoura > Anoura caudifer. The sequence goes on from PVKU01007825.1 coordinate 28,484, forward strand.
AGCCAAAATGTAATAAGGTCCAACAAAATCTTCCGCCAAGCACGGAAACCGTTTGTGACTTATCAAAGTGTGAGCAGGAGGTACAGACCTGTAGGTATGTTATGGGCGGGGAGGGCGAAAAGACCACAGCCTTTATTACAGAGAAACGGGCTGGGATAGGTCATTCACTCCTGAAGACCTGGAGACAGCGGTCCGGAAGGGAGGAGGGGGAAGTAGGAGGATGGTATTTGCGCCAATGCAGGCAGAAAAGACCGGTTCAGACAGTACTTGGGGGCAGACGAGTGATCGACAGTTTCTCCACACCAACACACTCTCCTCCCTCCCGCCGCACCTTCGTCTAGGGGCGTCCTCGGATGCGGGACAGCCGAAAGCAGATGGCGACTCCTGGAGTCCCCGACTGTGCAGGGGGTAGCCAGGTGAGCCGCAGGCTGTAGGGGAGGTACCCCTGCCTACCGGACCGGAGCAGAGAAAAAGACCACTCGGGCGAGCTTGAGACAGAGCACGGAAATGAAGTCCCGGGCCGACCACCTCAGCCCACCCCTCACCACCTCACCCTCAACGGCCGCCCCCCACCACTTACGCAGACGTTTCTTTCATCGCTTCCTGCGTCTCCCTCACCGGCGAGTGTCTCCGCTGTGGAGTCCCGTTGTTGCTCTTCCCTTCTCTCCCTGTCCACTTTCCTCCGGGCGCTTGTAACTCGCTTGCTCGCTCACTTTCTCACTCACTAGGGCCGAGGCATCCAACCAAGGGGTGAAAACACCACATAACCGGCTCTATTTATGACAATACAGCACGGACGACACCAACATGGCGCCGCTTCCCAGCCTGCCCCTCGCCCTCGCGGCCCCGCCCCTGGCAGCCTGGACCCGCCACTGACCCCGCCCCCTCCTCTTTAGGTCGCGGGGAATTCTCGGCCCCGCCAGTAGGAGCCAGAGCTCGGGCTGCAGATGTCGGTCGGGAACAGCGTTTGGTCTGTGGGACCCAGTCCAGGCAAACTGCTTGGAAGGTAATTTGGAATATGTTTTTCTTGTTCTTCTAATGAGAGTCTCTGCAACATATATTTTTTAAAAGATCGGAACTTTGCCCAGCAAATACTGTTTTAAGTCTTCTGTTATTTCATATCTTTAGTCATAGTCATACATCATCAATCCACTCGTTGAGGAGACTCTGTCAGGAGAGGTTCACGTCCAGGAACTTGCAACTTTGCATTTACCCCAGGGAAAAGCAAGTTTGTAAATGGAGGCTAATTGTTTACCTCTAAGTACCTTCCTCCCTCCTCCATTTAGGACTTTTGGCAGTTAAGTGAGGGAGGTTGAAAGGAATAGCTAGCAGTTTGCAATAGGAGGATAAATGTGAGGCAGAATCAGAATCTCACATTCCCAAATAGTGGAGATCATGTTCCATGTGAGTGTAAGGACGAAAACGGGAAAATAACGACAAATTTTAAAATGTTGAAGTGTAGAAATAATACATTTTTTCTTGTAATGAAAAAGGATGTCAAGAAACTGCTTTTTCTTGGAATGTGACTCAGAGTCACAGTAAATAGAGGAGATTACTTATAGAATTATTTATTTATTCAAAAATATTTATTTGTTTTGGAAGCCTAATCTGTGCCAAGCATGTGTTAAGCTCCAGTGATTTAATGGTGCATAAAACCAGACGTATTCTTTAACCTTATGAAGTTCAGAGTTTTGTAAGGAAATAAATATAAGTGATACCCTTCTGTTGCAGAACTAAAGCACCTACTATGTGCCAGGCACGTGTGGTACTTAATTGCTGCTCTCAAGAGTTCACAGTCCAGTGGAGGAGAAAAACCATATACAGAGATCATCAGACTCCATTATGGTCTGTAATACATATGGAGTCAGGGGATTTAGGGAGACCTAAAGAGAGCTGCCTAAACTTGGGGGAGGGGATGCTGCCCAAATTAGCAAGCTTTGGAGCAGCGATTGGGTGCAGGTGATAGGGAGAAGGCAAAACTTATTCCCGGCAGCACAGAGGAGTAGCTAGCACTGGCTTCAGGGCAAGGGAGACCCAAATTTGAGTTCTAGTTTTGCTACCATACTAGTTTTATAACCTCAGGAAAATTAACCTTAAAAAGCTCTTTCCTCGTCTTTAAGGTGAAGATAGTAGGATTGCAAGAGAATTAAATGAGAAGAGTATGTATAAACAAATGAATCTGAAGAAATATCATTTTATTTTCTAACACTTAGTTCTTTGCTCTGAGTCACTCACTCTTCTGAGTTGGCAAAGACAATTTGGATGTCCTATGTCTCTTCCTCCCAATATTTAAGATGGTGTCAAAGTATTGTTTTTAGTTATTTTCTTCCCAATTTTCTTCTTTTTGTTAATTTACCTGGGGTGGAATGCCAGTCCCCAACCCCCATTTCAGCAAAGACACTTTATTTCAAGGAAGAACGTATTTTCCTTTTTCAGCAGGGGGTGTTAACATTGTAGCTGTACTTTTTTTTTTTAACTAAAATTTTCCGATTACTAAATTAACACATGCTTGTAAAAAAAAAAAAAGTGGAAATCTGTACCCACCTTTCGTCATTTTATTCTTCAGGGAACTGTTATTGAGAGTTGGGTGTCTGTTCTTCCAGAATGTTTTCAATATGCCCCAGACTGCATGTAAGCACATACTGGAGGGTTGTTTTTATTGTTTTTTAAATTTTTTTTGAAAAGAAGATCATACTGTACATATTGTTCTGCTCCCTGGTTTTTTTAAACCTAAAAATCATAAACATCTTTCCATGGCAGTAGATGTTATGGACTGAATTGTGTCCTAAATTTGACATATTGAAATCCTAACTTTCAGTACCTCAAAATGTGACTGTATTTGGAAATAGGCTCTTTAAAGAGATAATTTAGTTTAAATGAAGTCTTTAGTGTGTCTCCTATTCCAAGACTGGTGTCCTTATAAGAAAACTTGGACACAAATGGGCAGAGTGGGAAGATCATGTAAAGGCACAGGGAGAAGATGGCTATCTATAAGCCAAGGAGAGAGGCCTCAGAAGAAACCAGCCTTGCTGACACCTTGTTTCAATTCTAGCCTCCAGAACTGTGAGAAAATAAATTTTTGTTGTTTAAGCTACCTGCCCGGTCTGTGGCAGCCTACTTTGTTATTTGTAACAGTAACATGTTATTCTTTGTTGTATAATATATAACATACAAGTTCTGTCCAGAAAAAGTCCAGCCATTGTTAATATAATGAGAACAGTTTGTGCAACATCGGTGTAACCTGGCAGCCAAGGTGAGGGGACCATAATGCACATGTGCAAACAATGACAACTTCACTGTACTAGATAGTGGGGGTGGTAGATACCATTGAGTGAGCATGTGTATTATGTGGCCATTACATTCAAAATGACTGAGCAAGTAGAGCAACGAATCTGCATCAAATTTGCATTAAGCTTAAACATTTTTCCTCAAAAACTATTTGGATGATTCAGAAGGCTTTTGGAGATGATTCAGTACAGTGAGTACAGTGCAAGTAAAATGTGGCACAAACACGTTAAAGATGATCGAGAATCTGTTGAAAGTGACCCACGTTCTAGAAGGCCTGCAACAAGCAGAACACCTGAGAATGTTGAACCTGTATAGGCTGCAATCAAAAAGATCAGTGACTAATAGGGTGAGAACTAGAAGCTGATCTGTGGATTCCAAAAACTGTCCAAGATTCTGACGAAGGATCTTGGCATGAAACATATAGTGGCAAAATTTGTTCTGCAGCTTCTGCTACCAGAGCAGAAGGAACATTGTGCTGCAGTTGCCAATGTCTTGATTCAAACTGCTACCAATGAACCAGATTTCGTCAAGAAGGTCGTAACTGAGGATTAATCATGGATCTATGTCTATGATCCTGAAAGGAAGGCCCAGTCATCCCAACGGAAGTTGCTTGGTTCTCCATGCGCAAACAAGGCAGGGCAAAGTCACAGCAAGATTAAGACCATGGTAACTGTATTTTTTGATTGGGAAGGTATTGTCCATCATGATTACACCACCTCCCCACCAGGCCAAACAGTTAATAAGGAGTACTACCTCAATATTCATCAGTTGAGAGATTCAATATGATAAAAACATCTACAGCTATGGGCAACTGGTGATTGGCAGATTCATCATGACAACATGCCTACTCATGCATCAATTCTCATGGAGTTTTTTGGTGAAACATCCAATCACCCAGGTGACTCAGCCCCTCTATAGCCCAGATCTGGTGCCCTGTGACTTCTGGTTATTCCCAAAACTAAAATAACCTTTGAAAGGGAAGATATTTCAGACTGTCAGTGGGATTCGGGAAAATACAACTGGACAGCTGATGGGGATTGGAACTGTGTGAGGTCCCAAGGTACCTTCTTTGAAGGGAGTGAGTCATTGTCCTATGTACAATGAATGTTTCTTGTATCTTATATCATCAATAAATGTGTTTTTCATGTTACAATGCTGGATACTTTCTGACAGACCTGGTACTGTCAAAATATATTTAACCATTTCCCTGTTATCTCAGATTTGTTTATATTATAAATAATGCTATAATAAACATACTTATGGATACATCCTCTATACTTGGTATCACTAGTCATTGAATAGATTCTTAATGATGAGATTTTTATATCAAAGGGTATATTTGTTTTAAAACAATTTAGCCCTGACTAGTGGCTCAGTGTGTTGGATGATGTCCTGCAAAGCCAAAGTTCACCGGTTTGATTCCCATTCAGGGCGCATGCCTGGGTTGCAATTTCAGTCCCTGGTTGGGGTGTGTATGAGAGGCAATGATTGATGTTTCTCTCCCTCTCTCCCTCCCTTCTCTCTAAAAATAAATAAATAAAATCTTTAAAAAAATAAAAAACTAAACGAAGTTTATATATTCCAAATTGTCCTCTGTGAAAACTATACCAACGTACAATTCAACCAGCAATATGAATGGAATGGCCTGTTTCCTCAAATGCTCACAAATGCAAGGTATTAAAGATACTTTTTATAATACTATGAAAATTATAAATGTATAGAAAAGTAGAATAGTATAATAAACACCCTATGCCTATCACTTAGATTTAATGATTGGCATTTTTTTCATGTTTCACCTATATTTTGTTAAAGTCTTTTAAAGTAAGTACAGATATCATGACATTTTACTCTTAAATATTTTGATATGCATATCTAAATAAGAACACTTTCTTACATAACCCCAATAATATCAACACACCCAGGTTACCCTCACCTGTCCCCAAAATGTCTTTTGAAGCGAGTTTGTTCAGTATTAGGATACAATCAAGAACCATGACTGCATTTGGTTGTTGGGTCTCTGAAGTATATTTTACTTTAGAACAGACATTTGCTTTCATGTTCCCCCTCATCTCCCTCTTACACCCACCCCAGCTTTTTATTTTTCCTATGATATTGGCTTTCAAAGATCAGGACAGTTGTTCCCTAGAATGTCCCAATTTCTGGATTTTTCTGATTGCTTACTTTTGGTATCATTTAACAATAAACCCATATTTTTTGTTATTGGACATTGGATCTTAAGGCTTGATTAGATTCAGCTTAACAGTGCATCACACCAGAAGTTGTATAATGAAGCTCTGGTAATCAATCCCATTATTGCTGATATTAAGATTGACCACTGGGTTTATGTGGTGTGTAACCTGCAGGCTAATATCCAGCCCTCCATCAGCCTTTCACCTAAGGTTTCAGCTTCAGTGATCATTCTTGGCTTACTTAATTATTTCTTTAAGGATGGCAAATTGTGATTTCCTACTTTAGGTTACTCTGTGATGCATTTCCTACTATAAAGGAAAAGTACTCGTTTCTTTTTCAGAATTGCAACTTGGGAGAGTTAAAATGTTAGAGCAAGTAATTCAGGAAAAAATCATCTTTAAAAATATTATTTTAGCTTTATAAGATTTCCAGCGCTGTTTACTTGTCTGTGGGACAAGTAGGGACCATTTCTGTCTTGCTCACCAGCTCATGCTCAGAGCTTAGCTCAGGTGTTCAATAAATGTTGGTTGAATGAATTTACTTCATATATTATTCCCTCATATATTTCTTCATCTCATTATCTCTTCCTCCTGTTCCTTAATTGCTTGGCCATCTCCATTTTGCCTTTTCCCTCTGACTTAACGTTTGGATGTGTCTGAATGTTATAACAACTATTCCACTGAAACTTTCATTTTTTTTAAAGATTTTATTTTATTTTTAGACAGAGGGAAAAGGAGGAAAAGAGAGCAACAACAATGTGTTGGAGGACAAGAGGGCAACAACAATGTGTTGTTGCCTCTCACGCACCCCCTACTGGGTACCTGGCCACAACCAGGGCATGTGCCCTGACTGGGAATTGAACCAGTCACCCTTTGGTTCACAGGCTGGCGCTCAATCCACTGAGCCACACCAGCTAGGGCTGAAACCTTCATCTCTGAACAACCTTTCATCTACTCAAAACTTTTCCTTTACTAGGCAGGTTGTTGTAGCATGGTACTATTCTCATTGGTCATTAGCTAGTTATGACTAACATTTATTAGAATGATTAGAAGAGTATGATGCTTTGGGTAGGATCATCCAAAAATGACCTTGGGAGCTAACACATAGTGCCAGGAGAGGCTAGGGTCTCTGCTTCTGCCGGCAGGAGAGGTTGTGCTCAAACTTAGCTTCCCAGAATGGCCCCTAGCAAAAGGGGCTGCAACTTCCTAAAGGCCCCTGGGACCCCTAGATGTTTGGCAGCTGGTACCTAAACTCGGTGACCCTGTCTCTAAATAGTCTCTTTGTTCACATTCTGACAAGGCTGCTTTCTCACAATTTTACGGGGTAAAATTGTGAGAAAGCAGTAAAAATGCCCCCCTGTCTTTTCAGGGGACATTTCCTTCCACTGGAACACACACAGCACCTAGCCATAGCACCACTCTCTCAGAGATGATGAGAAAATCTGAGGCCGAGCCATCTTCCCCTTGTAAATTTCCCCATTAAAGCAGAACAACAACATCCCAAGTCCTGTTGCACCATTGGTAGCAACTGTGCAGGGACTCCCTACCGGCTTTGAATAGCACTTAAAATGGTTGAATTTGCTATCAGTGATTCATGTCCAGTTGTCAGAAATCAATATGGGTTCTATTATGGACTGCCTATTTGTATGTAGCCCCACCCCACAACCCCAATCCATAAATTGGAATTCTAATCTGGAGGTGGGGCTTTGGGGAAGTAATTAGTTCATGAAGGTGTGGAGTCCTCATGATGGGATTAGTACTTTTGTAAGATTAGACAGGAGAGAGCTTTCTTTTCTCTTTGTTTTCTGCCTTGTGGAGACAACTTGAAGACAGCGATTACAAACCAAGATAAGGGCTCTCAGCTGACCACAATCCGGCTGGCACTCTGATCTTGGATTTTCTAGGCTCCAAAACTGTGAGAAATAAATTTCTGTGGCTTAAGCCACCCAGTCTCTGATATCTTGTTATAGAAGCCCAATCTGACTAAGACAGGTCCCCAGCCAAATTTTTAATAGTAGGACATCAAATCCAGATGAAATAAAGAGGGATAAAAAGCTGGCAGTAATGATATTTCAGAAATGTAGTAATATTTTGTTACAGAATTATGGGGGAGGGAGGTTGTCATGGTGAAGCCACGTGTCTAACAATGTGGAGGGTCTCTGGGAGAAGGAGCTTACTGTTTACAGCTTTATGCTCGGATGGTTAGCTTGTGCTCACTGGGGTCTCAGCCCATCTCTGAGCTGTGGAAGAGGTAGGGGTACCCAAGTGTTACAATTCCAAACAGGCCTCTCAACCTGCTTTTCTTTCAGCCCTCTGCAATGGAGTGGCCTCCACTCCATGTTAGGGTGTCAGAGGACGCCTTCAAGCATCTCCTGCTTATTTTCATAAATTGTCCCCCCTCAGAAGAAGGATTGCCTTCTGCAGTTTTTTTTTTTTTTTAAATTTATTTTATCTTTAGAGGGGAAGGGAAGAAGAAGAAGGGAAGGGAAGAAGAAGAAGGGAAGGGAAGGAGAGAGGGAGAGAAATATCCATGTGTGGTTGCCTCTCATGTGTCCCCTGCTGGGAACTGGCCTGCAACCCAGGCATGTGCCCTGACTGGGAATCGAACCACGATCCTTTGGTTTGCATGCCCATGCTCAATCCACTGAGCTACACCAGCCAGGGCTGTGGTTTGGTTTTATTTTTGCTCCCCAGTTCATTCAGCATGGAATTTTAGGGCAAATTGTTAGTGTTTCTAATGTGAAATTTCTATTGCTGATGCAGATATTTCATTTGTACATTTTATTGCTTTTTAAAAAAATACATGAAATTGGTGCAAAGTAGGGACAAGTCACATGCATATTCATTTTTCTGTATCTAGAATAATATGTAAAGTCCTGGACAAGTTTTAAGCAATTCAGGAGCCCATTGATTAGATGAGTTTGCCCCTGAGAGCAACTCCAATTCCAAGTACATGGATTTTTATGGTTCATGTTTGTGGGTAAGGCCCCTGCATCTCCAAGTGTTTTCTTGCATTAAAAAACCTGCTAGCACCCTGGCTGGTGTAGGTCAGTGGATTGAGTGCGGGCCTGCGAACTAAAGGATCGCGATTCGATTCCCAGTCAGGGCACATTCTTGGGTTGCGGGTCAGTTCCTGGCAGGGGATGTATGAGAGGCAACCACACATTGATGTTTCTCTCCCTCTCACCTTCCCTTCCCCTCTAACGATAAATAAATAAAATCTTAAAAAAAAACCCAACCCAAAACCAAAAACCTGCTAGCTTCATCGGAAGACCCTTTGCCCTGTGCACTGAGATGCATCAAATCAAGCAAGGTGGCAATCAACAGTTTTCCTGGGAGGCACCTTGTCTAAACTGCCTGAAGTTAGGGAACCCAGCAACCCCTCCCAACTATTTCTTCTCTACACATTTGAAAGGGCAGAAAAAGTCTTTATGCCAATTTAACAACTTTTTCTCGGAGCTCAGAGGATTAACATAAACTCAGTGGACAGGGCAGGTAGGTTCCCTGCTTCCCTCCAGATTGAAGCCAAGATTAATTATGGTGTTCACCTGTTCCTGAAACAGGCTGGGTAATGGATCCTCGCTGTGTGCTCCCTGAAGCAGCACTAATCCCACGGTTCTCCGTGGACTCACTGGCTTTGATCAATTCATTCCCTCAGCAGGCCAACCTGGTAGCCACAGGACACAACTGCTTAGTTTACAATCATGTTAATTTTGCTTTTTGTTTGTATTTAGCAGTTGGAGATTAATGAGTAAAAAGGGTGTTTAAATTTTCAACCAGCCTTCTTCTAATCACTTGGCCGAACTGTTGCTGACAGTTTTATTACTTTGATTTTCTGAGTCAGATATACAGTTTCCTTGTCCAATATCGCTTATGGTGCAGGAAAAGACAGTCCTGCCAGGAACTGTTGCTATCACTCTGAATTCCATAAAAAGCTAGTGTGAAAATACTTAATACCTTTGTAATGACTTTATATGAGCCCATTGCTGCATGTGTCCATGACATTTTTAATAAATCAAAAACCTTTCCAAAGTATTTTACAAAGGATGTTGCTATGCCCATTTTTCATTGCTCGGGAATCAAATCAGCCCATAGGGTGGTGAAGAATAATCCAGAATTTGGAGTAAATTCATTAGAAGTTGAGGTCGTTGCTACGCCAACTCCTAATTCTGTCTTCTGCAAATTCCATTCCATTGCATATTTTCTTTTGTGCTTCCTGGCGTGTACACAAAAAAGCAAGGCCTTGATTCCCTCTCAAAGACACTTTACATCAAAGAAATCCCCCTCGGGTTTATACATTGTAGTGGAGATTTTGTATACACAGTGCCACTGGATGCATTGTTCCTGGCAGTGAGGGACAGAGAGAGCTTTGCTTTAACATAGCGATGATTTTTCTAAGGTGCAAATCTGATCATGATCCTTCTTGGCTTAACAACCTTTAAATGTTCCCTATATCCTGTGGATCAAGCTCTGACAAGGTTACAGATGCATCTTTCACTGCACGTTCCTTCCTTCTTTATTATTGTGCTGTCAGCTCCTAACACAGCAGGAAGCCCTCACTAAGGAGTTTTATGAAGCATTAAGGAAAGAATTTCATTCTTGGCTCATTGTCATGAAGATGCATTCAGGGGTCTGTCCAGTTGTCCCAAGTGCACAGCGCCATTTCTCAGGACCTCTAATCTGGGTGACATGTGATGCCTATTTCTCCAGCCCACCGGGGTTTCTCCTCATGCTCCAAAACTCCAGGGATGGCATCTGAGAGACTGGCCTTAAGAGTGAGTTTGTGGGACTCCAGTGTGTGTCTGTGCATGAAGGACAATGAGTATAGATGAGATATGCTAAAATAAGAAAGGAGGTAAAGATAAGAAAGGAGGTCTAGGACCTACTGTAGAGTCTGGAGCTGGGTATAATGGCAGATGTGAATGATTGTGTAAGCTGGCTGTGGGACTTCTGGGATGCTGCTGTGGCAGGATGCATTTTCTAAACATGGCCTTGCCAATATACATCTGATTCATATGTTCTCTTTACAATGTGACTTCACAGTCCTCCATTGAGAGATGGGTGGAGACTTGACTGGGGGTGGTGAACACACAATACAGTGTACAGATGATTTGTTGTAGAATTATGCATCTCAAACTTGTATAATTTTGTTAACCAGTAGTGTCCCAATAAATTCAATTTAAAAAAGAGAGAGATGGGATTGATTATATTCCCAGCCTTTGAAACTGAGTGGGCTTTTGTAACTGCTTCAGCCAATAATATGGTGAAATGATTCTATGTAACTTGTAAGGCGAGGTCATAAAAGTCAACACAGCTTACCCCAGCCTCTCTCTCAGGACACATGCCTTTGGAACTCTGAGCTGCTATAGAAGAGGTCCTGCTATCCTGAAGATGCCATGCTGGAGAGATGACACAGTTAGGGGGCTGTGTTTGTGGAACATCCACAAGGTGTTCCAATAATCAGCTGTTGGAGTCTCTCCAGCCTAGTCTCCCAAGATGTGAGTAAGAAAGCCTTTGAAATAACTCTAACTCCAACTAACCTGACTTGCAAACTCACAAGAGACCTTGAGCAGAAGTACCCAGCTGAGTTGCTCTGGAATTCTTGACAGATAGATAACATAACAGATAAAAATATTGTTGTTCTAAGTCATTAAGTTTTGGTGATTCATTATATAACCAGTGTCTGGAAAAAGGAACCTGAATGTTTGGGTTTTTAAAAAAAATTTTGAGGTTACTACAGTTTGTTTTAAAAATAAGTACCTAGCAAAGACCATAGTATGACTAGCTTGGGTTTAAAAAATTAATCAATGTAATTAGCTACATTTACAGAATAAAGGGAAAATATTATCAAATTAATAGAGAAAAAGGTATTTGGTAAAATACTACATATATTTATGATTGAAAAAAAATCTGGTTCCAATAGGTAGAAAGGATCTTCCCTAACCTAAGCCATAGCAAATATATTAAATAATAAAATATAAAAACCTTTCCCCTGAAGTTGGGAACAAGACAAAGATGCCCCCTATCACCATTTTTATTAAATATTGTCCTAGCCAGTACAAAAGACAAAAAAACAAAGTAAAATGCGTAAGGCTTAGGACAAAATGAAAAAAATGGTCATTACATGCAACTGACATACTTGTATATATAAAAAAATCATAATCTACTGATAAGTTATTAGAATGAAAAGAATTTTTAAAGGGTTAAAGCATTAAAAATTATAAAGTTAGAATCTAGCAAGGTTTCTGGATACGAGGTAACAATATACTCATTTATAATCAACTGAATTTCTATATACCATCAACAGTCAGAAAATGACATTTTAAAAATACTATTAAAATAGCTTCAAAAGACCCCAAACACATCAAATGGGGAAAATAGGTAACTTTAGAGTGGAGAAACCTGGCAAGTACTGCCTTAACCAAGTGAGAAAAGTTAACATTAACAGCAAAGGAAACAACGGACATTATATGCCTCAATATGGTGCACCAAGAAAGAGACAATGTCACTTCCATGTTTTTTTCTGTTCAAAATGCATAACCTAATATAACCATGAAGAAATATCACACAAATGTAAATCAAGGAATACAGACTATATGATAAATACAAACTATTTGAAAATGGGCAAAAGATAGGAAGAAATTTTATGACTACTAACATATGAAAAAGTATTCAAACTCATTAGTAATCAAGGAAATTGAAATGAAAACAACAATAAAATTCACTATGTACTCCTACCAGAATGACTAAAATTACCCAGACTGACAATACCAATTACTAGTGAGGATGTGGAGCTAGTGAGAATTCTCAGGCATTGATGGTAGGGATGTAAATTGGTATGACTACATCGAAAAAAATATATGCCCTTCAGAAATGTGTACACATTTATGCCAAAGGACATGTACAGAAATATTATTTATATTAGTCCCAAACTAGATATAACCCAAAAGTAGAATGGATAAATAAGCTGTGGCATATTCATACAACTGAACACTATTGGCAATAAAAATGAGTGAACTGCAACTATGGTATATTCAACCACATGAATGAATTTCTCAAACATAATGTTGAGCAAGATACAAAAGAATATGTGATATAATTCCACTTATACACAGTTCAAAAACAGGCAAAACCAATCCTTTAAGAAATTTTATTTTTTACCAAATTATAAAAAGTAGAGAAAATGCAGAGATCTTAAAAATACAAGATGATATTTAAATATGTAAATTATCATGATAACCATCATTCAGATCAAGATGTGGAACATTTTGAACACCCCAGCAGATGTGTCCCTTCCCAGATGGTAACTCCCAATGTTAACCATTACTCTGACCTACTTTTACCCTGAATTAGTTTTTTTTTTCATGGATTACTATTTCTTGACCTAATTGTTGGCTACATGGCTGCAGTCACTTTTTATCCATCTGGACACTTAGGGCTTGTGTACTCTTCTGTATATTATACTTCAATAATTTTTAAAAAATGTTCTAAGCATTAGCTTCTTCCATTTCTGATAATATAGGCATAGTTCATAATTTTATGGATATTATTTTATGAGTCTGCTTAAACTAAAGACTCACATTAAAATAGAAAGGGGGAATAAGATAAAAAGATAACTGTACTATAAAAGTAATTGTTTCTCTGTGAGGGGGGATGATGAACAAATGATCTAATTTTTTTCTCCTTCAATTGCCCCGGTCTTCTAAAGAACAATGTAACAGACACTCTGGCCCTAGCTGGTGTAGCTCAGTAGATTGAGTGGTGGCCTGTGAACTGAAGGGTTGCCAGTTCAATTCCCAGTCAGGGTGTATGCCTGGGTTGCAGGCCAGGTCCCTTCTGGAGGCTGTGCGGGAGGCAACCACACATTGATGTTTCTCTCCTTCCCTTCTCCTCTCTCTAAAAATAAATAAATAAAATCTAAAAAGAAATTAAAACTAAAAAAAAAAAAAGACACTCTGAAGAGATGGGGTAAGGAGGGTTTAACAATGAGCAAACAAAAGCATCTTCTTTGTAACTAGTGTCTACCTGAACACCCTACCTCCCTGTTAGCCCCTATTTAAAGTAAGATATGGCCCCAAGGCTGGTCTTCAACATTGAAGTCTGACACTGACACCTCAATGTAGAATCTCTTATTATGTCCGGGGTTTTACTGTTATAAGTTCATTAATTTCATTCTGGGTATATGTATATTTCTGTCTGCTGCTTCCTGAGAAAATTTGCAGATGTGGATACCAATAATTATAGAAACCATGGAGTATTATGTAGGAATTCACTTTTTGTTGTTTTACCTCCTCCTCCACCCTCCTCATGTTGCACAAATTTCCTATTGAGATAATGCCAAGCTGTTATTATGGCTAATGTTAAAAAATAGTGTTTTTATCTAAGTTAGTTAATTTAATCTCCATTTCATAAAGCTACCTCAAAATGAATTGATGGCTTTAAAAAATAATCACCTATGAAACAATTAGTTTGAGACACTGTGTTTGTACTATTAGGTGAACATCAGTAGAATTTTATGTTTGAAAAATTAGAAGCAGTTAATTGCATTCAAATTATGACTCTCTCCTGAGGAAAGTACTTTGCAGACTAGAATTATTAGTCCCACTTTGAAAATGAAAAAGCAAGCATTGACAAAATTAAGTGCTCTGTGTAAAATTAGACCTAGGAATGAGACTCAGGATTTCTGGTTTTTATTTTTGTACCAAACCATTTGACCACAGGCAACTTTTAGAATTTAGCCAAGAATAAAGAGTTGTCAAGATAACCTTAATAAATTAATGTGCAATAGTAAAAGGAAATCTTTAATCTATACAATCCTCTTTCACATTAAGTTTATGACATCATACTTAAGAAGGATACTGTAAGAAGGCTATGAAACCTTACCTGGATATTTTGGTACTTGATATAGGAGTAAAATTTTGAAGTGGCAAAGTTGACATTATGCTGTGGTTTATCATTTGCAAGATGTAAAGAACACCCAAGTAAGTATCTTTTCTTGAAAGTCTCATGGCCAAAATGGAATTAAATAATTAAAACTTTGACACATGGGAGAACATATTTGCCAATGATATATTGGACAAGGGTTTAATCTCCAAATATATAAAGAACTCATATAACTCAACACCAGGAAGACAACCCAATTAAAAATGGGTAAAGGACCTGAATAGATACTTCTCCAAGGAGGACATATAGATGGCCCATAGGCTTATGAAAAAATGCTCAATGTCACTAGTCATCAGAGAGATGCAAATTAAAGCACAATGAGATATCACCTCACACCTGTCAAAATGGCTGTCATCAATAAGTCAGCAAACAACAAGTGCTGGCAAGGATGTGGAGGAAAGGGAACCCTAGTGCACTGTTGGTGAGAATGCATATTGGTGCAGCCACTGTGGAAAACAGTATGGAATTTTCTCAAAAAACTAAAAATGAATCTGCCTTTTGACCTAGCAATTCCACTGCTGGGAATATGCCCTAAGAATCCCGGAACATAAGTTCAAAAGAATATATGCACCCATATGTTCATAGCAGTGCTTTTTACAATAGCCAAGATTTGGAAACAGCCTAAGTGCCCACCAGTAGACCAATGGAGAAAAAACCTGTGGTACATTTACACAATGAAATACACAGCAGAAAGAAAGAAGACGTTCCTACCTTTTGTGACAGTGTGGATGGAAATGGAGACTATTATGCTAAGTGAAATAAGCCAGTCAGTGAAAGACAAATATATGATCTCACTTACAAGAGGACTCTAATGAACAAAATAAACTAATGAACAAAATAGAATCAGAGGCACAGAAACATGGAACAGATTGACAGCTGTAAGGTCAGGGGGAAGAGGTGGGGACTGATTGAAAGAAGGTGAAGGAATTAGTCAAAGAATAGATATAAAGGGTTCATGAACATGGACAATGGTGAAGGGACTGATTATGGAAGTGGGTGGCAGGCTGGGTGGAGGTGGGGCAAAGGGGGAAAAAGTGGGACAACTGTAATGGCATAAACAATAAAGTAAAACAAACAGTTCTTACTGATTACCATGTGTTATAAATACAGGATTGTACACCAAACACTTCTGCAAATATGAGAATTATTACATAATAGAATGCTTTGTATTCTGCATTATATTATTCAATAAATTTTATAAACATGTTGGCTCAAAAAGAATATAAAATTCTTCATGAATGTATGCAGCTTCTGCACTCTTTCTAAATCTCCATATTAGTACAAATTTATTTTCATGTTTATTTAACAATTTAAAAGTTTTAAAATGTTTTTATATATAAAGTTGTTAGCTTCACAGTTATCATTATCATTGATTATTATAGCACTTTACTCTTGCAATAATGAGTATACATTTATACATCTTTCATCCAACAGGTAGATTTTCGGTAATAAAACACATAAGGAAAACTTAATCAAAATTACATCTAGAATGTTCACGCATTTTATGTTACTGTTATTTTTACTTTTATTAGCATTTATTTTATGCTAATAACTCTTTGTTCAGTTTTTTTTTTCCTGGAGTATCTTTTTCTTCTGTGCAACCTCCTCTTCTGTTTTACGAACAATCTGCTCTTTTCCAGTTGGATCTTCTCTGTGTGTCAGGCAGAGCTCATGGTATAGATTAATGCATCCACGAGCTCTGTAAGTTCTGCACCACATCTTGGGAGCTTTGTTCACCTGGATGTGCTCAATGACCAGATAATCTACTTCTAAACTCATAAGTTCTACATTACTCTCTGAATTTTTAAGCATGCACAGCAAAAATTCAGCACTCTTTTTGGGCCGCCAACCCTGTGTTCAGCCCTACTGTTTGGCCTGGGCATGCCTGCCAATGCCACCTTTGTGATAACAGAATGGCACACATTGTTTCTGTAAAGTAACATTCTTTATGTACTTGGTGGCTCTTTGGATATGCATACCCTTGATGGCCTGGGCAGTTTCACAAGTATTCTTAAAGTAAACACAAAGATTTGAACCTCTCAATTTTGTGGGGTTTTCTGGGTCAAGTGAATAGCAAACCATTGTCAGAGGTAACCTCTGACTGCTTATGGGAAGAGAATGCTCACTCATTTTAGACATTACATTCCAATACTAACAGTGAAACCAAATCTGACTTGTTTATGTAATTGTTGCTGTTACAGTGACTAGATAGGATGGTGATTTATGCTTTTACAACATCACTGATTACATGGATTCAGGGATGTCATCAATGATGTGAAAGTGGGTACTTAGAGCCAAAGTTAATTGGCAGATTCTGATTGAATTCTGAGGTTGAACTGAAATTTCAGGGTATGTATAATACTTTTGTTTATTACATAACATGTTCTATGATACTAATATATTATGTACATTGTAAACCATAGACAAAAATAAAATAAATAAGATAAAAGTTCTAACATTTTCATCCTGTATTCTAGTGAATGTTCTCCTGCACATCTGGGGGTGTGTGGACCTCCCTGTTGGGGACCACTGACCTATAAGATAAAATTCAAGCTCCTTAATGGGATGTAATAGAGCTCTTCAAGAGCTGGTCCCTGATTTTGTTTTTCTTTGTTTTGTTTTGTTTTTCAGCATCCAAAAGGCAGGATATGAGGATAGTTTTTGTAGCCATGAGTGGCCTCTTGGTCTCTTGAGTGCTGGAACTTCTGGCCCTTGGATGTACATAGGGTTTGATGTGACTGTGAGGGGTTACTGAGGCCTGCCCATATGCCTGTATACCTCTCAGCCCTTTTGGGGACTGGAAAGCAAGATGGTGCCACAGCCCTTGGAGGTCCAGGGCCAGCTGGTCAAAGGTGAGGATCTTACCCTGGGCCTTGAGGATGTGGCTCCCAGCATAGTTGCTCATGTGAAGTGCACACACCTTCAGTTTGGACACTTCCTGCACATGCACGTCATCAGCTGTAGTCCCTATAGCCACAGTGTTTTAACCTTCTTGGCCAGGAAGCTTCATCTGCTGGGTCATCTGGGACAGGGACAGAGGTGACTGGTTGTTGAGACTCATGAAAAACCTCTTCAGCACCACTTGTTTGAAGGTTGGTTCTTCTGGTCAGCAACCTGTACAGCATGACCGACAGCCTTAGGTAGACATCCTGGCTCTCAGGCTCCTTGCAGAAGGGTTCGTCTTTGTTATGGCGGACATTGATTCCCACGGCAGTACCTCTGGTCACTGTTTTACCTGTCCACTCTCCCTGTATTCAGCTTTGTGCTCCAGCAACATTGAATGGCTTGTAGTCTCCCATGGGTCCTGCTATTTCTTGCCTTTGCTGAGGCTGTACCATGTGCCTGGCATGCTCTTTTCTTTCTTTGCTTGGCTACCTCCATTTATCCTTTTGTTTTATCTCACACATCACATTCTCTAGGCTCTTCCTGAAAGTCCTTTTTTCCTCCTTTGAGGCTGTTAGGTATCCTCTTCCTGGCTGCCAAATCCTAGTGTGTAGTTCTATTCTTACACATATTAATTGTACTTTAATTGTCAAGGGTGACCCTGAACTGATTTAGCTTATGTTCCTGACACCTTGGAGGACTGGGGCTGAAACAGAAATGAAGTCGGGATATAGAAAGTAGAAGTTGTATTTTCTGTACACTTGAGAATTTTCAGACTGACGTTTGAACTTACTACCCTTACTGACTCTGGCCCTTGGTACAAGGAATTGTACTTTACCCAGGGGTTAGGTTCAAAGGTAAAAAACATAAATTTGTCAGATACAGTGCTAGGAAGTAGAAGGCACTGTTAAATGAACATATTTCAAGGGCTTTTAATAAGGGAATGTCTAGGAAAAACTCACTGTGTTTTCCTTCACTCTCACACATAACCAGTTTGTGGGCTGCTTCTCCTCTCTGACACCAGCTGGATGTCCTACAATCCAATCCAGTTTTGAAACTAAGCGGAGTTAGCACAGACACCACAGGTTAAGGACTCAGATCCACAAGACCCCCACTTCAGATGCCAGTCAAAAGGAGTGAGTTCCTAGGATACCCACAGTTTTTGTCTGACTTGGCTACAAATTGGAAGTTTCCACTTCTCCATACTCAGGGTCAATAATTTGCTAGAGCACTCCCAGGGATGAGGAAAACAGTTTACTTGCTCTTGCCAATTTATTTCAAAGGATATATTAAAGGTTACAAGTGAACAGCCAGATGAAGTGATACCTACTGCGAGGTCTGGAGGGGTTCTGGGCGCAGGAACTTCTGCCCCTAAGGAGCTGGGAGGCATCGCCCTCCTGGCATGTGGCTGTGTGCAGCACGGGAACCCTGTACCTCAGGGATTTTTATGGAGGCTTTGTCACATAGCCACAATGGATTATTAATTCCACCTCCACCCCTTTCCTTTTTCCAGAGAATGGGGGTGGGGCTGAAAGTTCCAAGCTTCTAATCAAGTCTTGGGTCTTTCTGGTGTCCAGCCTCCATGTAGGAGCCCACCAAGAGTTGCTTCATTAGAGCAAAAAACATTCTGATTCCCTAGAAAATTCCAAGGGATTTAGGAGCTCTGTGTCAGACACTCACCATACAGAGAATTAGAAAGGTCTTAGGAGTTCTCAATCAGAAATGGTTGGTGGTAGTGGGGGCGGGGGGCGGGTCAAAGACTAAATATTAGAACAAAAGGTTTTCCTAGCAGCCCTATTTATAAGGGTTTTAAGAGGTCTATGTCAGGAACTGAGGATAGAGACCTATATATATATTTTTTTATTATTTTACAGAGATGACTTACAAAGGTGTCTACTGTGTATAGGTAAACCACAAGGGAATGTGCAGTACCCAGGGCTTGTAATAGCAGGTTCTATTTCTACTTCTGGGCTTGCAGCGGCCATGGGAGGGAGTGGTTACAGGACCCCAGTGACAGACAAAGCTGTGCAGACTAGGTCACAGACCAAACCAGAGACCTTTGAGGTGACTCTACTGGGAAGTAAATACTCTGACTTTTCTCTCCTGCCCCTTGGCTGAACTCACTGGAAACCAGCAAGCAAAGCAGCCTGTTGATGTAGTCTCTGGCACAGCACATGGTGGGGAGAGTGGAGAGAAGATAAGGAGGGAGAACAAAAGACATCTGGTATAGCAGAATAACCTAAAGTATCTTTGAAATTCCCTAAAACCCACCTCTACCACTTCTCAACTTGGTTTTGAGGTTGTATGTGTGAGACTTTTAAATAAGTGGCTTATCATAAGGTGATGGCAAATGCTAAAATCTTTCTTTTATTTCTTTTTCTCTGAGACTCTTTCTCAGCCAACCAACCATGGCTATTTGGCTAAAGTGATGGTGTAGTCTATAATGCAGAAGATTAGGAAAATATCAGTTGCCTCAGGGGGCCAGGCAGGTGCTGAAAATCAAACAAAAACAAAACAAAACAAAAACAAAAACAAAAACCCAAAACCCATCAATGGATGCAGTTGCAGGCAGTAAGTGGGCAATCTCTGGCTCACTCTCCAAGTGATTCTCCTTTGCATCAGCCTTTAGTTAATAGTGATGAGCAAGCACAGTGTGGGCTAATCGTTTCTGGATACAGAGTGGCATTTATGGAAAGCAGCCTTTTCTGTGTCCTTCAGAAAGACTGATCTCCCCAGTAACCATGGGCAGAAACTTGGAGCACTTCTGGAGGCCTACTCTGTACAAACACTCTTCTAAGTGCTCCACTTGAATTAGTACCTTTAATCCCTTCCAAGTCCCTACAAGATAAAGGCATCGTTATGGTCACTACTTTGAAGGTGAGGAAACAGGCACAAAGACTTGCTACTTCTGTTTAGCTGTGCATTACAGGCGGGACTGTGTTGCTGGTGAGAGCCAAGGGGATTCTTTAGTTAATTTTTTGAAAATTAATTTGAATCTAACTTGGTTTAAAAATGATTTGAGGTATCTGGAACATTTTAACCTTTGAAATATAAATTACAGCCTTACAGAAATGGAAAATCTGGGAAAAAATAAACTTTACCTTTGCAGGGGTGGTATTTTGAGTGGCCACAATCATGGCTGCATTAACCTGCTCGGGCAGGAAATAACGGCAGCCTTCTCTTCACTTGTCTGGACACTTGCCTTGGTGTCTTGGAGCTTGTAGGTTTCCAGGTGCTATGTGTGCACCCTGAATTCTAGGCATATTCCATTAGAATAAACAGTGGGGACGGGTGAGTTTTGTGGAAAGTTTTCCTTCCTTGGTTTCCTTAATGCACCACCTGCCAGCATCTCTGTGTTGGACAATTTACAAGTGTTCAAGCTCAAGAATGGATATTTGATTACATTCAGTACACATTGACATAAGACAAACCATTATTTGAAAACTTCTAACACTATGCTGAATAAGAGTGGTAAGAGGATATTTGCCTTCTTTCTAGTGGGAAAGCATTCATTTTTTTCATCATGAACAGTAACGTTAGCTGTAGGGTTTTTGTAGATACTCTTCATAAAGTTGAGGAAACTCCCTTCCATCCCTATTTTTATTATAAATGGGTGTTGAATTTTGTCAAATGGTTTTCTGCATCAGTTAATATGATCATGTAATTTTTACTTTCCAGCTTGTTGATATAATAGATTCCAATGAGTATTTTAAAAATGAACAAGCCTTGCATACCTGGAATAAATTCCACTTGGTCATGGTGTGTAATTCTTTTTGTACATTGCTGGATTGGATTTGTTTATATTTTGTTAAGGATTTTTGATTCTAAGTTCATGAGAGATATTGGTCTGTGGTTTTCTTTTTTGTACTAGCTTTGGTTTTGGTGTCAGGGTCCCACTAACCCCATAAAGTGAATTAGGAAGTGTTCTTGTCCATTTTCTGGCAGAGACTATGTAGAGTTGATGTTAACTCTTCTTTGTTTGGCAGAATTCTTTGGTAAAACTATCTGGGCCTGGAGATTTCTTTTTTGTGAGTTATAAGTTTATGAATTCAATTCTCTCCATCATTATAAGGCTATTCAAATGATCTATTTCATACTGAGTGGGTTGTGGTAGCTTGTGTTTTTTCAAAACTTCATTCTTTTTATATATATTTGGGTGTATAGAGTTTAAAATAATTATCCTTTTGATGTCTGTAAGGGTCTGTAGTGATATTTTATTTCATTGTTTTTTTAATTAATAGCTTTCTTGAGGTATAATTTATATACAAAACAGCACATATTTAATATATACAATTTGATGAGTTTAGATTTATGCAATCATGAAATATAAACATACCTAACACCTCCAAAATTTTCTCCATGCCCTCACCCCTCTTTTTTGGTGATAAGAGCACTAAATATGAGATCTACCCTCTTGACCAGTTTTTAAAGTGTACAATATGGTATTGTTAACTATAAGTGCTGTGTTATACAGGAGATCTCTAGAGCTTATTCATCTTGAGTAACTAACTTTTTACCCACTGAACAATTCCTCATTTTCCTTTCCTCTTAGCCCCTGGCAACCACAATCACAATCTCTGCTTCTATGAGTTTGACTATTTTAAATACCTCATATCAGTGGATTAGTGCAGTATTTGTATCTTCCTTCTGTAACTGGTTTATTTTATTTAGCACAGTGTCCTCCAGATTCATCCATGTTGTTGCATATGGCAAAGTTTCCTTTTTTAAGGCCGAATAATATTCCGTTATAGATACACAACATTTTCTTTATCTGTTCATCTGTCAATAGACATTTAGGTTGTTTCCCTATCTTGGCTATTGTAAAAAATGCTGCAGGAACATGGAAGTGCAGGTAGATCTTTGAGATTCTGATTTCAGTTCTTTTGGATATATACCCGGAAGTGGGATTGCTGGATCATATGGTAGTTCTATTTTTCTCTTTTTCCAGGAATCTCCATACTGTTTTCCATAGCAGCTGCACCATTTTACATTCCCACCAACAGTGTACAAGTGTTCCAATTTCTCCATATCCTTGCCAACACTTGTTATTTTTCATTTTTAATGATAGCCATTCAAATGGATATGAGGTAATATTTCATCAAGCCTTTCATTTGCATTTCCCTGATGATTAGTGATGTTGAGCACCTTTTCATGGGCCTGTTGGCCATTTGTATATCTTTGGAGAAAACGTCTCTTCAAGTCCTTCGCCTAATTTTTTTAATTGAGTCCTTTGGGTATTGAGTTATAGTAATTCCTTATGCATTTTGGATATTAATCTTTTATCAGAGATATATAGCTTGAAAATAATTTCCATTTTTCCAGAGGTTGCCTTTTCATTCTCTTGATTGTATCCTTTCCTGTGCAGAATCTTTTAATTTTGAGGTAGTTCCACTTGTCTATTTTTACTTTTGTCGTCTAAGTTTTTGGTGTTATATCCAAGAAATCATTTTCAAGATCAACATCAAGGAGCTTTTCCCCTATGTGTTCTTGTAGGAATTTTATAGATTCAGGTTTTGCATTTGATCAGTTTCATTCTTGATATTGGTAATATGCGTCTTCTGTCTTATTTTTGTCATTCTTGCTAGAATATGATTTTTATTGATATTTTCAAAGGACCAACTCTTTGTTTCATTGGTTTTCTCTATTGTTTTTCTGTTTTCAAGTTCACTGATTTCTGCTTTTATCCATATTGTTTTATTTCTTCTGTTTGCCTTGGATTTATTTTGCTTTTGTTTTTCCAGGTTCTTGAGGTGGGAACTTAGATCATTGATGTGAGATTTTTCTCTTTTCTAATATATGTGTTTAGTGCTACAAAGTTCCCTCTAGGCACTGCTATAACTGTGTTCCACAAACTTTGATATGTCGTATTTTCATTCAGTTCAGTGTATTTAAACATTTTTTCCTGGGTATAAACTTATGAAAATAGCTAAGCTGGAAGTTAAATCCAGGTCTGTTGGACCCCAAAGTCTGTGTTCTTTCCTCTACAGAAGATAAGATTGCCTCATAAAACAGCAAGAATTTCTTGAAGGCAACTTTTATAGATAAATAAAATAATTCCTTATCCTCCCTAGATCTCAGTTGGTAGGTGTATTAGTCAGGGTTCTCTAGAGAAACAGAAACAATAGGACATTCATAGATGTAGAAAGATGATAGATGATAGAGAGTTTGTGTATTGGAATTAGCTTATTCATTATGAAGGCTGAGAAATCCATGATCTGCTTTCTGCAATCTGGAGAACCAGGAAAGATGGTGTTGTAATACAGTCCTAGTCCAAAGGCCTGAGAACTAAGGAAGTCTTCTGTTCATACTTTTTATTATCTAGCTACCTACTCATTCTTCTATGAAAACAGAAAATATCCTTATTGTCTTGTGTCCACACATTAAATCTCTACTTTCTGCGGTAGTTTTGCCAAAACCTCAACAGTTCAGTAGTATTTCAATGTCTTCTCTTCTTTGTGCTGCCAATTATTTTCCAGTCTTCAAATAGTCTATTTGCATACATTCTGTCCAGATTTTATGACGATATGCAGTAGGAGAGACAGGATAAAGTGTGCTTACTCCATATTCCTCAGACTCACTTCCTCTGAGCTCCAGTGCCTGGGGCAGCAGCTTGAAAGGCACCAGGGACATATAGGAAGGAACTATATTGTCTGGTGTCAGGGTGAGAGCAGGGGTTGGGGGGACAGCTTTCTGCCAGACCAAAGTGCTGGCAGAGGCCATTGTTCCTTTTCTGAGGTCCCCAAACCCCACCCCAGGCCAGGAGGCAGACACCATCCAGGTCAATGCATTTATTTCCCTTGAGACTTTCTCTTTGATCCCTGGATTAATTTAGAATTGTGTTATTTACTTTCCATGTGTTTGGAGATTTTTCTGTTATCTTTCTGTTATTGATTTTTAGTTTGATTCCTTTGTGGTCAGATAAGACAGTATGATTTCAATTATTTTATGTTTGTTGAGGTTTGTTTAATGGCTTAGGATATGGAGGATCTTTGTGTTCTGTGGGTACTTGAATAGAATGTACATTCTGTTGTTGGGTGTTCTGTTGTTGAGTGTTCTATACATATTGATTAGATCCTTGGTTGGTTGATGATGATGTTGAATTTTCTATATCCTTGCTTATTTTCTGTCTAGTTGTTCTATCTACTGTTGATATGCCATTTTATTTTATGTTTATTCTTATGTTTTTGTTTCTCTGTTTATTTTCCTCTGCATTCCATGGGTTACTTGAACATATTTTTAAGATTCCATTTTGATTTATATATAGTATTTTTTAGTATATCTCTTCGTATAGTTTTTAAAAATGGTTGTTCTAGGCATTATATAATATACACATATCACAGTATACTGATGTTATTTTACCAGTTTTGGTGAAGTACAGAAACAGTACCTATCCTTATGTTGTGTTACCCTCCTCCATGTATAATATAATTGTCTTAAGTATTTTCTCTATGTACTTTTAAAATCACATCAGCATTTTAATTTTTGCTTCAACCATAAAACATAATTTAGAAAACTCAAAAGAAGGAAGTCTGATTGTATTTATCCACATATTTGTGCACTATATTCTTTCTTCCTTCTGGATATTCCAGGCTTTCATTTTTTATCATTGCTTTCCTGCTTGGAAACTCCATTTACCCATTCTTTTAGGAAAAGTCTGCTGCCAACAAATCTGTTAATTTTCCTTTCTCTGAGAATGTCTTGATTTCCCTATCATTCCTGAAGGATATTTTCACTGGGTATAGGATTTTGGGTTGCCAGTACTCTTTTTTCAGCACTTGAAAAATGCCGCATCATTTTCTTCTGTCTTCCATTGGTACTAATGATAAGTCCACTGTCATTCTGGTTGTTTTCTCTCTATCAGTAAGTGTCATTTTTCTCTGGCTGCTCCAAGGATATTTTTGCCATTAGTTTTCAGAACTTTAATTATGACATGTCTTGGCAGGGATTGTCTTGGGTTTATCCTATTTGGGGGTTGCTCGGCTTCTTTTCAAAGAATCAACTTCTGGGTTTATTGATTCTTCATGTCATTTCCCCCCCCTGTATTTCTTCAATTTCTTTTTTTACCCATGTTATCTATGCTCTTCGGGCTAATTCTGTTACTATTTTCAACTTGTCGAGTATTTAAGTAATTCATTTTTAGTCTTATTTTCCAATATAAGCATTTAAGACTACAAATTTCCTTTAAGTATCATATCAATTTTACTGCATCTCAATTTGGTTATGTTGTAGCTTTATTATCATTCCACTTCTAAGTATGTTTTTCATTTCTGTTATAATTTCTCCTTTGACCAATGGATTGTTTACAAATGTTCTAAAATTTCCAAATGTTTGGAAATATGTTTTTTTTTTTGTAATTGAGATTTAATTTAACTACATTGTGGGCAGAGATTGTGGTCTCATTGTATTATTGATACCTATTCTTTTGAATTTGTTGTGATTTGTTTTATAGTCTAGTTCAGCAGTTCTCAAAAAATGTAGTCTTCAGGTCCCTGGGGATTCCCAAGGGCCTTTTAGGAGATCTCTGAAATTGAAACTATTTTCATAATGACAATGGGACATTATTTGCCTTTCCACTGTGTTGCTATTTGTAGTGGTGGTGGGTAAAACTGCTGGTGTCCTTGCATGAGTCCAGGCAGTGCAATCAAACTGTATTATTTGTGTAAAGGTTGAGGGAGGGAACAGTGGACCAGTGAGTCAAAGAAGAGAAAACACAGGGGCTTTCCATCTGCAGCGATGGCCAAGGATGAGAAGGGTGTGAGGCATGCTGGGATTGGCTAGCTGTAAGTTTCCAAATAACATTCTAAATAATGAAGCTCAGACTGGGGCCGGAGACAGTGTCAGTCTCTTAATAATTTAGGCAAGGAAGAGGACAAGGAAAGGCAATTACATATACATCAATAAGAAAGACAACTTTTTCAAGAAGAGTGGTGCCCAGCCATAGAATAGTCTGTCCCATGGGGTAGTGAATTCTCCATTGTAATTTTTTATTTGTTAAAAATAAATTGGATGACATTTTTTAATACTTTTTTAAAGATTTTATTTATTTTATCTTTAGAGGGGAAGGGAAGGAGAGAGGGAGAGAAATATCAATGTGTGGTTGCCTCTCGTGTATCCCTTGCTGGGAACTGCCCTGCAACCCAGGCATGTGCCCTGACTGGGAATTGAACCGGAATCCTTTGGTTTGCAGGCCCATGCTCAATCCACTGAGCTACACCAGCCAGGCCTGGATGACATTTTTTTTTTTTTTTTTTTTTTTTAGGGAAACTGAGGGGAGAATTGAGCTGCCAGGCTTCTGAAATTCTAACAGAAAAATCTTAGAATGTGAGAGTATAGTATTCTGCTATGTCTCCCTCTAGTGGCCATTATGCAGAATTAACAAAAATGAATTAAAAATCTCATAAATCACCTAAAGCTAGGGTTTGTGACTTTCAGAGTAGCTAAATTCCATTTTACAGTAAATTCTGCATGACATCCATATAGGCATATGGACATTTATTGTTTGAATTACATTGATGATGTTTCTAAGTCTGAAGTGACTGCATCAGGAAGACACTATTGGGTAGTAGGCTTCTGTGCCAGGCACGTAAGGTCGGGGTGGAGCATAAGACAAATTAGATTCCTGCCCTTGTGGGGCTTATATTCTAGTGTAGGGAAACAGACCATGAATAATAAAAAATAAGGAAGTTGCAGCCTCTAGTTAAAGCTATGCAGGAGATAAACAGTGTTGTGACAGAGACTAAGGAGGATGAACTACTTTGGATAGGGTGGTCAGGGAAGATAATTTGAAGATGTGAAGTTAAGATGGGAAGAGGTAGAGAAATATTCTGGGCAGGGAAAAAACAAGTGAGAAGGCACAGTTATGGGAAAGAGTTTGGCCTGCTCTAGTTGCTAACAGAAGATTGGCACAACTAGAACAAGATTAGCAAGTGGCATAAAGCATGAGTGGTGGTGAAGGAAATGTCAGGGGGCATGTCACACCAGCCCTGGCAGGCTGTGGGCAACCTCAAAAGCCATGAAAAGTTCACTAATGACAACTTTCATTCTATCTCAACAACTTGCAGTTACTTTAAAAATTAATTTTGGTAAAATTATCTATACCTATACTTTGCTTCTAAATAAATGGAAGAAATATTTTAAAGTGAGAATTTGATTTCATAATAACTGATTTGATCTGTTGGCTCATCAGACCATGGATTTTCTTGGCACTAAACCTTCTTTCTCTACGGGCATTTCTCTATGGGAATTAAAACAGGATATTGAATTAGAATAATAGGTTCTTTGTTGAAAAACATTTTCACTTATATGGGATATTGTTCTCTTGAAGGCAGTGAACATCACATTCAAGGATTGGCTTCCTCCTGGGGAGAAGTTGGAGAAAGGTCTCTCTTTTCATGAATATGACTTCCATATTTGAACTGCCTCATCCAAAAAAAAGACTTAACCAGAATTGGTCAAGCCCTAAAATATGCTAGTTCTTCTGCAGTGTGAAAATGTGAAAAACGTAACATCAGTTACACTTTGTCGAAAAGTTTCAGAAATGAGTTTCAAATTTAAAGCTCAATGTAGAGTAGTCATTTTTGATCTAAATATTTCTTACTCTAGAAGAAGCACGGTGAGAAATGAGGAAGATGAATGCTACAGAAAAGCAATGCTGTAACATTTATAAAAGGAAAATGTTCAGTGTAACTGAATGGTTGGAAGACAGCTTGTATACAGTCAGTGAACCCATTGTGCTTTGCTATGTTAGACCAAGGAGAGTGCCTTGCCTACTTGTGCATCAGCACCCTGAGCACTAGGGTAATAACAGTAGGATAATGATAAACCTTACTTCATGAGATAATGCAACATATATGTACATTAGCTTTCCAGTCAGAAAATACAGTGCTATACCCTGGTTCAAAACAGGCAGCTTTAAGAATGCACTTGGCTAGAAGGAGGGAGTAAAGAAGGAGAAAAGGGGCATAAATGGATTGACTATGTCATCAAAGGTGATGCTGCACAAAAAAAAGAGCATCAGGGTTGTCAACTACCACCACCCCCCAAAATACTTTCCCTGCCTATAGGGAATGAGAGCAATAGTTAACTAGGAAATCTTCAAATTTAACAGGATTAAGTATTTTTATTGCAAGTTAAATCATAACTTGCAATAAAAATTAGCATAAGCATAGCTTGGAGTATCTGAATCCTCTCTATTATATCTTTGTGAGTACTACCACATGATTTTTGATGCCCAAGTATGCATTTTTATATATAATCAAGATGGTGCTAAGTGATGAAATATAACTACTCTGTCAGTATCTGTAAGATTATTTTATTTTTCATAAAGAATATGATTTATACTAAAAATAAAATTTGCATTTTGTCACTAACAACTAACAACCTGCAGTCTGTTATTCATCAGCTCATGCCCACATTTATTCCTGGGATATGTTATGGCTGAACTGACTTAAGGTGTAAGGTATCTGCATGTCACTTACTCTATATGTATACTTCTGTATTACTTCTGTATGTGCACTTACTCAGTGATGCTAAGACTTAGTCAGCCACTCAGAAGTTCTGTCCATCATGTTGTTCACATCCTAAACTTAGGGTGATGGATACCACATCAAAAGACTCTATAGTCATTCAGTCAGTAGGTTGGGCTGTAATCAGCTGAGCCTATAAAATATGTCAAATTGAAAATAAATGCTGGCTAAGTAGCAGACAGATTTTTGAGGAAAAAATTACAATGTTCAGTTCCCAAAGCACTCTTTCTGCCTAGAGTGTTCTACATATGCCACTTTACCTGGTTTTTACTTTCATCTCCTCAAAATATCATCTCCTCAAAAGGATAAATTAAGGAACAATATCCATTTAAAAGACAAGCAGAGCCCTGGCTGATGTAGCTCAGTGGATTGAGCGCAGACTGTGAACCAAAGGGTTGTGGTTTAATTCCAAGTCAGGGCATATGCCTGGGTTGCAGGCCAGGTCCCCAGTGGGGGCCATGTGAGAGGCAATCACACATTGATGTTTCTCTCCCTCTCTTTCTCCTTCCCTTCCCCTCTCTCTAAAAATAAATAAATAAAATATTAAAAAAAAAAAAAAGAAATTGCTAAAAGACAAGCAGAGCCCTGGGCAGGTAGCTCAGTTGGTTAGAGTGTTGCCTTGATATTCCAAGGTTGCAGGCTTGATCTCTGGTCAGGGCATATATAAGAAGCAACCAATGAATGCATAAATAAGTGGAACAATAAATGTTTGTTTCTCTTCATCTGTCACTCTAAAATCAATAAATAAAATAGAAAACAAGCAGAAATAAAAACATTTTTAAAAAGAGAAATCAATAGTTGGACAAACTCTAGTTGAGAAAGAATTAGAGAATTAGTAAATTGGGAAATAATGGTGAGAAATTCACTCAGTACCCAATGTAAAGAAAAATATAGACAACCAGTTAAAGATGTGAAGGATACATTTTGGAGGCTTTAGGTATATCTAATAAGAGTTCTATAGAAAAGAAAGGAAATTGTGAATAGGCAATATTTGATGAGATAATAATATAAAAATTTCTACAAGAAAGATGTATATGGTTGAAGTGCATTCCAAATACCAAGCAGTGTATATGTGAATAAATCCACATAGTAGGCACATTGCATCATAAATAATGAGAAAATCTTAAAGCAGCCAGAGAGAAAAGGCATCTCATCTACAAAGGAAATACAATTATTGGACAGATGTCTTCTCATCAATAAAACTGTCAGAAGACAAAAGAGTAATATTACAAAAGTATTGAGGAAAAATAACCATCAACCTAGACTTTCATACCCAGTTAAACTATCATTCAACCAAAAAAAAAAAGAAGAGTAAAACTTGACACAGACTCTTATTGAAGAAACTTAAGAATCTTTTTTTTTTAAATCAAGAGAAGAACTTAATGCAGAGCAAAAGCATGTGGCACAAAAACAAACTGACCGAAAACAGTGAGGATAGGCACAGATAAAAATACAGGGTCCGGCACAAATAGCACCCCATTTTTACTACAAAATCTTTTATTACGAAATCATAAGTATGTAATTCTGTAACATAAGAATATCATACTTAAGCACACCATGTGACATTTTAGGTGAGATGTTCAAATTGCTGTCCATCTCATGCAAGATATTCACACACCCTACCAACCACACTCAAGCAAGCCTTACTTCTCTTGGATCCTGTATATCTGGAAATGTGTTTATGTGATTGAAAAGTCCCCCATAAAATGAAATTTAGCATGTTTTAATTAAGATAAAAACTAAAACTCTCCTCAATAAGACTGTGGTCATTTGTGTGTATAAACGTGTGTGTTCAGTCGGTAGGTAAATATGGTAAGTCCTTTAAAAGAGTTTACCATCACCCAGCTTTAATAATAATCAATACTTTGCCAATTTTGTGTCATGCATCACTGAAGTCCTTAACAGTTTACAAATATGGAATAATTTTTGAGTTTATTAAAACTTTATGGTTAAAAACTTTATGGCTAAAATACATGTTAAACTTAAGGCAGCCTAAACAGATATACAATCTATAGATTCTAACATTGTAGGACATTTATAAAAATTTATCAACCCAAAAAAGACAGGAAAGAAAGGGAAAAGAGCTGATAGGAAGAATTGCAAGTAGTTAATTAAAATATAAAATAGTAGAAATAAGTCTAAATATATCATTGATAGCAACAAATATAAACAAATAGATACATGTTAAAAGACAAAAAGCTGTAAGATTTGATTATGCTTTATATAAGCATATTTCTGCTGGTATGCTTGTTACATGAAAAGATTTAAATTAAAGGAAGGTAATAAACTTTAAAAAAAGCATAACCTAAAAGGAAAAGATAAACAGAGCAAATTATATTAAAATTAGTTTTAATATAGTATCATGAAGTATCAACTTGTTTACATGAAGTATCAACATAAAGAGAATAAAAAGGGTAAGTACAAACTAGGAGAAGCTACTTGTCATGTGTATCCAGAATATATAAAGGAAACCTATGAATCAATAGGAAAGAGACAACCCAATTAAAGATAGGCAAAATACACATACAGGCATTTTAGAGAACAGGAACCAAGAATACAAAAAACACATATGAAAAGATGTTTAACCTCATTCATTACCAGGCAAATACAAAATAAAAAACAAAGATTTCATTTCACAGTTACCAGACTGGCAAAAATTTAAAAGTCTGATCATTTCAAGTGGAGCAAAAGGACATATAAATTCTGATGATAGGATAAAAATTGGTACAACCTCTATGGTAAACAATTTGATATAACCTGGAAAAGTTTTCTCTTTAGAAAAATGGACTTAATTATATCAACCTCATAGAGTTGTTTTGTGGATTAAGTGACTTAACATGTTTTTAGGAAGGTATTATTATGCTTTTTTTAGGAGGGTAAGGAAATGCATACAAGTGACAAAGCATGAGTATCCAGAACGCGTAAATATATCTTATACATAAGAAAAAGGCAAATAACTTAATAAAAAAGGGCAGATACACATGAGGAAATGTAAATGACCAATAAACATATGACAATATACTCAATCATTTTAATAATCAGGGAAGGACAAAGCAAACAAAACAATACCAATGAAAAATCAGAATGTATGTTGAAGTACTATTACTACTGAACTGATTCAACTGCTTCAGCAGCAATTGTCAATATCTAGCCGACTTGAAAATATGTACAGCATGTGACTCTGTAATTCCTGTGTTAACATATACCCTGGAGCAGCTGTATTCAAACTAAGGTGTATATATCCTTGTGATTATATAAAGAATTTGCCAGGGTACTGGGGGACCAATAGTGAAGAGAATCTTTAACTTGCTTGCGTACTTTTCCCAAGTGACTGCTGAGGCTTCTATCTCCTCTTTCATAACTGCCCTTCTTCCAAAGCATAATCCTTCTTTAATGAACTTCTCCTTAATTTAACTCTTCAACCCCTAATAATGGTCAAAGAATGAATTGACTAAGCAAGAGACAAATGAGAATAAAGCAAAGAGAATGCTGAGAGGAAATGAATGCTAAAAATGATTTTCATCTGCAACTTTTCAGTTATTCTTAATATTCATCTCAAGATGGAAAGGAAAACACCATCCTGGAAAATGCAAGGACCTCATGGCACTAGGTATACTGTTAAAAGTAAGTTGCCCCAGCAGCTAGCATCTTATAGTATTCTTTTGATAACAGGAAGTAGAACTTATTAAAACATTTTATACAGTGTAATAAAATAAGGAATGACTGCATTCAGGATGTTTATAAATTAATTTTGTATAATACTTTTAACAAGTTTATTGAATGACATGACAATTTAAAAGAAGTCATATAAAACTTATTTGCAGGTGTTATTCAGTGTTACTTGAAAAATATGATAATCCCAGGATGCATTGCATTGCAATTGCCAGGGTCAGTGTCATCAACCTGAACTGCTTTGGTTGCTCAAAGGGTTTGTTTCCCTACTAACTACACAGTGTTTTATCATTATATATGTGGAATTATTTTTGAATTTTATATATAATTTTAAAAGCATGTATTTCTGAAAGCCAGCACTACAGTACATATACATGCTCACATTCAGTGAAAGAATATCCTGCCCCTGGTTTTAGAAAGCTCCATTATTTTAGCTGCATCTTAC
This sequence comes from Anoura caudifer, assembly GCA_004027475.1. Taxonomy (NCBI): domain Eukaryota; kingdom Metazoa; phylum Chordata; class Mammalia; order Chiroptera; family Phyllostomidae; genus Anoura; species Anoura caudifer. The sequence goes on from PVKU01007825.1 coordinate 61,429, forward strand.
ATTTCATTTTTATAAATTAAGAAATGAGAAACAGCATATAGATTTGCTTATGCTTTCAATAGTTTATTAAAAATAATTATATTAGATCTACATAGTTTTGATCTTGACTATTTTCATTAATTTATCATAGAGATGTGTTGAATAATTTATTTCTGACAATAATTTATTTTCTGATATTCTTTGAAATACATACGAACACATTTATTTTCACGAAAACACTTAAATTCCTTTTAGCTCCACCTCCTGCCTCATGGGCTGTTGTCTTTATATATTTCAAACCACATCAGATATTTGATACAGCTAATCTTTATATAAATTTATGCACATAATTACCTTTTCTAGGGCACTTGATTCCTTCCTGCATTTTTGTGCATCCATCAGGGATTATTTTTCTTTTTTAACAAAGCAAGGCTTTCCAAAGATAATACGTTCTAGAGGTCAGGAGAAGGGAGAAGAGTCTATAGAAACAGCAGTAGGAGTAAAGAAGTGGCACAGGAAACTGCAGAAGAATGACAACTTCTGTGCCAACCTTAAGTCCCTATGATGTACCCTAGGAAGAGACAACACATGCCCAGGACCAAAAACAAACAAACAAAAACCAAAAACCCCGCATTCAGGATCACAAAAGATATTCACAGCTATTCACAGAGGAATTTACTAATCTCTAGGGAAGACATGGTCAAACAAGAATGCATTCTTGTACAGGGTGGGGCAAAAGTAGGTTTACAGTTGCAAGTATACAAAACAGACTATTCTTGTATTATTTATTGTCGTGTTGTTTTCCATGTCAACTACTGTAAACCTGCTTTTGCCCCACTCTGTATACATATTATAATCAGCTGAGGCTAAGTAGACCAGAATGTGATATATAGCATCAGCCATTCTTATTTTGATTTCCACTTTGTGGCCTTGGTAAATCACATCCCCTCTGGGTCCTTAGTTTTAGTAAAAAGGAGATAAGAATAACTCACTTTACCTTCCTCAAAGGGCTACAGTGACAGACAGAAGTACTGTGAACCAGTGAAGAGCATGGGCTCTGGAGTCATGTGGGTCTGGGTTTAAATCTCAACTGTAATACTTACTTGGGTATATGGGGTAAGTTTCAATGTCTTTAAGCCTTAATGCTTTCATTTGTAAATGAAGTTAACAATGGTAACCTCAGGATTCACCAGAGTATGCTGAGGTTTTTGCACAATTCCTGATATATGAAAAATAGTATTTTCTATTAATATATAATTGAGAAATGAGTAATGTATATAGAAACACTGAAAATTATCAAGTTATATAATTATTAACAATTATCATTATCATAGGTCTTATTTTGGTTCTTTAAACTGATTCTCTCTATTCTTTCCAAAGTCCTGAGTATAAAACCCTCTCCAGGAATTGTGACAGTAAGCAACATGGTTGATGAGAGGGCACTGAACAAACCATTCAGATGTGAGCTGCTTTCAACAGAGTGTGCTTCCTGCTGGTTACACAGCTGATTATCTGGGCTGATCACATGTGGGTCTTAAGAGGGACTGGTTCTCCTAGGGCATTCTAAGTGCTACAAGCCTTAGGTCGCCCCAGAAATGGGATCCTTTGATGGAGGATGTTAGAAATAGCAAGAGACAAAGGGTGCGTGAGAACCAGTATACTAGCTTTGTGCACTTTTGCCCAGGGCTGATTCTAGAAAGAGAAACCATATAAATTCCCTGTTCCCCCTAACTTTAAGTACTCTGTGATATGCAAAACTTTATAAATGTAGAAAACAAATCATACTCCATTTAAAGAAATAGAAACAAAGGGTAAATATTTCTGTATCTCTACATGCAAATTCAAGGAAGATAATTTAAGGAATTTTTTAACATTTCAAATGTTTATTTTTTAAAACAGTCATATAGTACACTTAAAAGCATAAATGATATATATGCCTTCCTTCCCCTTTCCAAGTCACCCTACTTCCAGTCTTCTCTAGATTCAACTACTATGATGAATTTCTTATGTGTCCTAGACATTGCATATGAGTGTGAGTGTGCATATATGTGTATATACATATACACATACTCATACACACACACCTTGTTATGTATGTGCACACACGGATTTGTTATAGGGGCTTAATCTCATGCAATTGCAGAAGCTAGCTAAACAGTCCTTGTTAGGCTATTGTTTTCATGTGTGGTTCTGGAGCTTACAATCTGCAGGACCGATAGTTGAGGGAAGATGGATGTAAAATAGGAGAGAGCAAGCTGGAATCCATGAGCATGAGCTGGAATCTACAAGGATAAATTGGAACATCTATCAATTCTCGTTGCACAGTTGGTGTGGTGCCCTGCGGAAGAAGCAGGTACCCTCCACAGAACTAAACAAATGCTCACCTGGGCCCAGTGTTGGAGAAGCTGCCGGGGAATCCAGGGGAGAGTGAAGCAGGTGCAGGCCTGGCTGCTGCCCTATGCCATAGAGATTAGCCACCAGATGAACAGCAACATGTGTTAATTACGGAAGTGCCTATTTCCACCTTACAAGCATAAAAATGAACATGCCTACTGCTTTGCTTCAGCCTTTCAAATCTTGTGCAAAAATCTCTCTTGAGGCTCACTCTAATTGAAAATGTACATGGAAAGGAATTCTGGGAAATGTACTTCAGGCTAGTCAAATCTACTCACTGCTGTGGTCATCCCTTATCTGTGCTTTCTCTTTCTGAGGTTTCAGTTGCCCATGATCAACATGGTCCAAAAATATTACATGGAAAATTTCTGAAAGGAGCAATTCAAAGTTCTAAATTGCACACCATTGTGAGTACCGTGATGAAATCTTGTGCCGTCTCACCCGGGATGCGAATCATGTCTTTGTTCTTTTCCAAGTTGTCTGTGTAGTCATTTAGTTCCTGCCTGTGTTACCAGGTCCATTGTCCGGGTATCCCAGTGCTTGTGTTCAAGTAACCCTTATGTTACTTAATAATGGCCCCAAAGTGTAACATTAGTGATGCTAGAATTAGGATATGCCAAAGAGAAGCCATAAAATGCTTCCTTTAAGTGAAGAGGTGAAAGTTCTTAATTTGTAAGAAAAGAAAAATAATCATAAGCCATGGTTAAGATCTGCAGTAAGAATGAAACTCGTACTTTATCTGTGAAACTGCGAAGAAGGAAAAAGAAATTTTGCTGTCTCACCTCAAACTGCAAAAGTTGTAGACACAGTGCATGATGTGTGCTTGGTTAAGATGGAAAAGGTATTAAATTTGTGGATGGGAAATATGAAAATGTATATATGAAGAATGTACATATACAGAAAACATATAAAAAGGGTTTGATACTATCTGAGGTTTCAGGCTTCCACTGAGGCATCTTGGAATGTTTCTCCCACAGGTAAAGCGGGGACTACTCTATAAAGGCATTATACAGGAATGGGCAAAAGTAGGTTAATAATAATAATAATTAATAATACACTAATTAATAAGTAATAATACAAGCATAAATTCTGTGTTTCTCATATTCACAACTGTAAACCTATGTCTGCCTACCTCTGTATACAGGTAGCATTTAAAAATTCTCAAAAAAGTGCTACCATACTATGTATACTCCTTTGCACATTGCTTTGAGGTCGTACTGTATTATTATATAAAGATTTGTGCCTTTCCTTTTTATTGGTGGTACAATACTGCATTTTGCTTGGTTGTTCCAATCCTTTGCTGTTTCAAACAATGCTTCAGTGAATAGCCTTGTGCACATGGCATGTTGCAGGTGTGCAAGTATGATAAGTTCCTAGAAGCCAAAGGGTTTTCACATATGAAATTCTGAGATGTCGCCTAATTGCTCTGTGTAGATGTTGTGTCAGTTTATTCTTGCGTGAAGCAGAATATGATAATGCTCATTTTAATGTGCTCTGGTAACACAGTGTCTTTTCAAATCTGTTTATCTTTGCAAATATTATAGGTAAAAATGTGTTTCAGCATGGTAGTATGATTATAATTTGAGCTTTTATTAGTATAAATGGGTTTGATCCATTGGGGGATGTTTCTGAAAAAGGAAAGAAAGGAAAAAGTTAAGAAATTGTAATTTGGATTGAATTCAATGTCCATTTTATTTTATTTATTTTATTTTTTAAATTTTAATTGTTGTTCTTGTACAGTTTTCCGTCTTTTACTCCCATCCCAGCCCACTGCCCCAGCCCTCCCCATCAATGTCCATTTTAAAAGTTATCTTTTAAAATATCATCCTGATGCAGACCCCCACCCGTAGGGTCCATGTGTTGTGGCTGCTATAAACAAATTCACACAGACTAAAGAAGTCCTGCGGAGAAAAAGGGATGGCATGGCCACTCTCTGAGTGAGAGAGGGCCTTGACCTTTGCCTGGACAAGCTTTTGTTGCTTTTCTGAGCACATTACATGGAGGATGGTCCTCATTTACTATGCACAGGTTAGCTTTAGGTGGTTACCTTTTACAGAAAACAAAGGAGAGGATGTTTCTAATTATATCACAGAGAAGGATATTTGCAAATGCAAAGGGAAAAGTGGTTGAACTGGTTACACTTGTCCTTGGGAGGTTTAGCATAGATGTTAGGAAGTTACTTTAAAGATATGCAGTAAACATTTGCTGCCTCAATTCAGGGTGAGGGAGTTTTAGCAAAAGCAAGCCTTCTAGCAGCCTAGGTACAATGCAGGCCTGATTCCCCATGGGAGAACCTATCTGTGGGCATGGGTCCTGTGTGCTAGACCTCACTCCCCACTGGCCTTTCTGAGTGGGGGCTGGGCTACATTTCCCACGCCACGCAGAATGGTTCCCTATACTGGCCCTTCCTCTTCCAAAACACGTTGGACATGAAAGAACCTCTCCCTGGTAACAAATGACAATACTGATAAGAAATAGTGTACAACTGTACTATAGAGCTCCATCATTTTAGTAGAAAGCAAGAGAGTAAAGTACAAACTAGAAGTTGCTAAACCTGCTTTTTTCATAGTTTATAGCAAATACATAATAGATTTCAGATTAAGCAAGAACAATGTCTTATAAATATGTGATTTAATATGATTATACATCTTTTAGAATAATCTAGAGTTGTATTAGCTTGAAAAACAAGGCATAGGCACTGAAAACAAATTTCCTAAAATATTCCTAGATGGATATTATTATTTTTTTTGAAAAAATTTAAAAAGATTTTATTGATTTATTTTTAGAGAGTGAGGAAGAGAGGGAGAGAAACATCAATGTGTGGTTGCCTCTCACGTGCCCCCTACTGGGGACCTGACCTGCAACCCAGGCATGTGTCCTGACTGGGAATCAAACCGGCGACCCTTTGGTTCACAGGCCATCTCTCAATCCACACCATCCAGGGCCCTGCATGGTTATTAATAGCAAAATATTAAATATATCTACATTCTAGGTGATCTGTGTAGATCAAAGTTATCTAACACAAGTTTGTGAGTCCGTACAAAAATTCAGTTACTTTTGAAGGTGGTTGGATTCTACCATAATTTGTTTTCTTAGTTTTTTCATTCTTTGAAAAACATGAACACTTTACATAGACAGTAATTGATCTTTTAAAAAATTACAGAATGTCATTAGGTGAGACTGACATGATATTAATGGTCCATTTTATAACTCAGATATCTGCATGTGGTATTTTATTGTGTCCTAATTGAAGATTATTTGATTTAGTAGTTTTTCATCATTCTCTTTCTTCTAAAAATAATGTTAGGGACATTTTATGCATAGATTTTGTGATATCTCTCTTGGTTGATTACAGTTAAAATTTTTTTAATTTTATTTTTTATTTTTATCTTTTTACCCCTTTACTAATTTTCCCCACACCCCAGTCTGGCAACCACCAATCTGGTCTCTATATCTGCGGGCTTGTTAATTGTTTTTTTTTTTTGTTGTTGTTGTTATTTTTTTGGTTTGTTTTTAGATTCCACATATAAGAGAGGACTATATCTGTTTCTGTTTGGTTTATTTCACTTAGAATGATTCCCTCAAGATCCATCTATATTGTTGTAAATGGCAAGATTTCATTATTTTTTATGGATGAATAATATTTTATTGCATATATATACCACAATTTCTTTATCCAACAATCCATTAATGGACACTTAGGTTGTTTCCATATCCTGGCTATTGTAAATAATGCAAAAATTAACATGGGAGTGCATATGACTTTTTGTTTTCTTTAGATACGTTCCCAGAAGTGGAATTGCTGGTTCACATCGCAGTTCTATTTTTAATTTTTTGAGAAACCATTATAGTGTTTTCCATAGTGGCTGCACCAATTTATTTTCCCACTAACAGTACATGAAAGCATTCCCTTTTCTCCACAGCCTTGTCAACATTTATTATTTCTTGTCTTTTTGGTAATAGCCATTTAAACAGAGATGAGGTGATACCTCATAGTGGTTTTGATTTGCATTTCTCTGATGATTAATGGTGTTAAGCATCTTCTCATGTACTTGTTGGCCATGTTCTATGTCTTCTTTGGGAAAGTGTCTTTTTAGATCTCCTTCCCATTTTTAAATTGGATTGTTTGTTATTAAGTTGCATGAGTGCTTTATGTATTTTTGATGTTAGCCCTTATCAGATACATGATTTGCAAATATTTTCCCATTCAGTAAGTTGCCTTTTCATTTTGTTGATGGTTTCCTTTGCTGTGTAGAATCTTTTTTAGTTTGATGTAGTCCTACTTGTTTATATTTTCTTTTGTTTCTTGTGCTATTGGTGTCAGATAAAAAAATTTTCACCAAAATCTATACCAAGGAGTTTACTGCCTGTCTTTTCCTAGAAGTTTTATAGTTTCAGGTCCTACATTTAAGTCTTAATCCATTTTGACTTATTTTTTTTTGCATATGGTGCAAGACAGTGGTTGAATTTCATTCACAAGAAAAGAAGTACCATCTTTTCTTGGACAAACTCTGATCTATCTGATGAGAATAAAACCAGCTCCCTCCATGGAAATCTCCTTTCAAAAGTAAGTGTGTACCTGTTGCTGGTATTTATAGTGGCATTACAGTTGTTAAAGATATTTAGGGAACACTACTAATATGTCTGTGTAGAGTTGACATTAATTATGTTTTTTGGCAAGTGTAGGGAGTGTTTCATTATAGCAAGTCACCAGAGATAAGTACATAAGAGTGGAAGGCACACATTCATACTTGGCCATCATACATACCTATTTGTTTTGCCTGTGAAATTCAAATTCCCTTCTACTATGGTAAAGGAGAATCCTCATCCTAACTGTGGGCTACCTCTTGCTGGAAGGGTCAAGAATGGGGAAGGGTTTCATATTTTACCCTTTCAAGCTAACAAGATAGTCTTCCAGTTTCCTGGAAGTTGGAACAAGACAGGAGGCTCCTGGGTCAAAAACAAAGGACTTTGCTACCTATGGCACAGTAGGCAACATGGTCTTCATATTTTGACCCATTCCCCTTGGTCCCACAGAGGATGCTGAACATACAGTGGATTTACATAACAGCTAAAGAACCGTGAGCTTAGGAAACAATCAATTCTTAACAAGGGGGTTGCTTGCAAACCTGTTCAAACTATGCCCTGGAGAGAAATATTATTTTTATTATTGGGGACAACAACCAAATCTTCCCTCTGTCCTTGCGGGAGACACTATCTCTATCTTCTAAGACTGTGCACTTGAACAGATAATATGGAATAAAAGCTGTCACAAGTTAAGCAGAAACACAAGGGACTCATGGAGAATTGTGTGCCAACAAGAAGTAGGGACACTTTCCTGACCCACTGTCATGTGTGAATTCCTATCTTCTGCATCATGTTTTTTATCACCAAGCCATGGTTATTCATCCTAAGCATCATCTGCTATCAACTTTTATAAGCCTCAACTTTTATATATGTAAAGGATTTGTTGGAAATAAAAACTGAATTATGAACATAGGATGGGGAGAACTATAATAATTCTCTGCATATGTCTCAGCTTGAAATATCAGAATAAATGGCAGAGAGAGCCCTGAATGCCTGGCTTGGCTTCTTGGGGAAGCTTCAAATGCCCCTAAGTGTTCTTGGATGTTAAGTAACATCTAAGTAGGTGAGATGAGGACTCCTGAGCACTTAATATGGCCACAAAAACAAATATTTTAATAAATGTAGGAAATCATGGGCTTGAATTCAAGTGATATGTTTTGTTACTCACTGATGAACTTAAGAATCTCAAGGATGTTCAGGCAGTTTGAAAGACCTTGCAGACAAAAAGCAATTTTCAGGGACAGAATTATATTGTCCATAGGAAAACACATCACATACACCAACCCTCTGAAATGGCCAACCTTTGCTTAAGGATGCAAAGCAGACTTTCTTGGAGTTCTCAGTAAATCCCTGAGGTGAGAGGGAACACTGAACACAGTGAATATTTAAAAGAAGGATTGCTTTGGAGCTTCTGCAAATAAAATATTCTCTAAGTCAAAGAGTATCTTCATCTCTCAGCTTCTTAATAATGAAAAGCTGGTCAGGGTAGTAGGCTTTGGGTATCCTCAGTGTTCAGAAAAAACAAACCAGTGTGTGTATATCCTCTATGAAAGTGTTCTTTTGTCAGTCTTTAAAAATTAATTTTCATCCATCCTTATCAGGAAACTATAATTTTTAAAAGTCCTTCACTTCACTTTGGAACTACTCAATCTGCCAAACTAGATAGAAATGGTGACTGTTTCTGACTGAAGAATGGAAGACTTGTTATAGTTGGATTAAGGACAGGAAAGGATTATTCCTTTCTTTTCTTTTCTTTTTTTTTTTTTTGACAAATTATAAAAAACAAATATTAGAGAAAATTTTGAAAAGGTTAAATAAATCACCTATAATCACATTGTCTGAACATCGTAGTTACTCTTTTCAATTTTGAATATTGTCTGTTGGTCCTTATTTAAATATGTACTTTTGGCATAGTTGCAAGAGATGTATTTATAGCAAGTACGAACCAAATTTATGGATATATCATGCTAGATTTTTAAGGAATGGGATTTTTCTTTAAAAGTCATCTTACACTGCTAATGTGTTTTAAAAGCCACACCTTAATTTATCTTACAGCTTAACTAGTATCTTACTCCACTGCGGGGAATAAATATCTTTTCATTTGATAATAGACGTGCAGACCAATTGCTTTCTGGGATCATTCCTAGTTTTGATAGACCACAGTACCATCCCCTTTTTATCTGGTATGACATAGAGACATGCATTTAGTTAACCTATAAGTCATACCAGAGTATTAAAGTATACATTAAACAGAGAGGGGCTAAAATTATAACTCTGTTTCCTTCTGGTTGAGATCATGATCTTATTTGTTGGAAGACAATATTTGCTCACAATGGTGTCAAGGTACAAGCTTCATGAAAGTGTTCACAGCTGAGGCATATGTGTTTGATTATATTATACTTGTCTATGGAAGCAATCAGTGGAAGCTTCAAACTGTCTCATTTTACTTGTTTTAAAATCTATAAGGTTAAAAAAGGCATGAGGGTAGGTAATAATAGATGTAGTCTAGAGGAGGATTGGGGAAAGTCTTTACTTTCTGGTTTGGTCCCTCCTATTTGCTTGTAACACTTTGCAATGACTTAAATCTCTGTCTCAGGATAGCTATAAAAAACATTGACAATGAAAATGCATTGTGGGAAGTCTTAGGGCAGAGACTGCCATGCACTCACCCAAAACTTGTTTTCTTGTTTTCCCTGGCACACAGCTGGTTGACATTTCCCAGCCTTCTTTGCTGTTAGGTGTGGCCATGTGACTGAGTTGTAGCCAATGGCCCGTGTAATATGTGCTACTTCCAGGCCTGGCCCCTAAGACCGTCTAATAGATGAGCACCACCCCCTCACTGCCACTCTTTCTCTTTCCTCTTGGTCTAGAAGAGCATGATGACCTCAGAAGCCATGAGTTTCCAAGATGGTGGAGCCATATGATGGAAATCCATTTGCAAGAGTCATCATCTGACTAGGAATAGCTATTTTGCACTCTACTTGAGCAAGAATTAAACTTACATTGTGTTAAGCAAATAAGACTTGGGGGTTGTAGCCATAATAGCTGCTGTTACCATAATTAATATAATTATGAAATAGAAAGTTATTCAACTTTTATAATCACACACAGAGATGCACATTATTTTTGTTCCTCTGTAAACAACCCATGGTGATGGCAGAGAGGATACTAGTTAAAAATATTTTGAAGTTAAACCATGATTGGGGACTGAGATACTACCCAGAGTAAACAGTTATCTATGGGACCTAAGAGACAGCAAAAAAGTTGGGGTTATGTACGAGGGATCTGGGGCCAGAGGGTCTGGGTTCCGATCTTGGCTCTGCCTCTTTTTACCTGTGTGACCTTGGACAGATTATTCAAACTTTTCTGTGCCCCAGTTTTCTTATCTGTAAAGTGGAAGTAATAATATGTATGTACCTGACAGGGATATAGTAAGATTTAAATGAGCTAGTATATGTAAAATGCTTCTGGCAATGCCTGGCAAAGCAAGAACTTGACAAAAGTTAGCTTATTGTTATTAGCAAGTAAAAACCATGTATCAAGCAGGGACCCAGAACCCAGAGGAGAGAAGGAGAGAGCGTGTGAGCACAGATAATCAGGCAGTGATGGTGGCTCAGTCTTCTCGCTGACATGCTTCCCAAGTGTGTAGATAAAATATTGTGGTGAGACACCCCTAAATGGAGGAATGGCTCCAACTTCTGTGAAGAATCTCTTGCCCTGGCTGGTGTGGCTCAGTTGATTGGAGCGAGGTTGATTCCCGGTCAGGGCTCATACCTAGGTTCGATCCTTGGTCTGGGAGTGTATGAGAGGCAAACAATAGATGCTTCTCTCTTGCATTGATGTTTCTCTCTTTCACTTCTCTTCTTTCCTCTCCCTCTAAAAAGGAATGAAAAATGTCCTAGGGTGAGGATTAAAAAGCAAAAATAAAAACAAAACAAAATAAAACAATAAAAACCAAGAAGGATATCTCTCCTTGCTCATCTGCCATGGGCATATCCTGCTTCCAGAAAGGGCTCCTTTCTTCATCACCACCGAGTGGCAAGTTGTACATCTTTCCTCCTTTTAATATACCATCTGTCCTCCAAGCATTTGAGGTAGAGAAGCAAAACAGTATTTAGGGAGCCACAAACCCCTATCTTTGCTTATTATAGATTCTATCTGTAGTTAGCCTTACAGTAAAAATGAGCTACCTTAAAGGCACATTTGACTGGCTTTCCAACAGAAGGGGGACCACTCAACTATAGATAAAGATAAGTAATAATTAAAATTGGGAGGTTTAGCAATAATGATATTAGAGTAGAATGAGAATTCTATTTAAAGTCAGTAGCATATTGAATCTTTAAGCAAAATACAGAATTGACAGATCCAGACTTGCAATTTGTTAAGTAAAAAATAAGCACTCAAGCAATGTTGTTTATAATAGCCAAGTGTTGGAAACAGCCTCAGTGCCTATCAGTGAATGAGTAGATCAAAAAACTATGGTACACTTACACAAGGGAATACTATGCAGCACAAAGAAAAAAGGAGCTCCTACCTTCCTTGACAGCATGGATGGAATGGAGAGTGTTATGCTAAGTGAAATAAACCAGGCAGCAAAAGACAAATACCATATGATCTCACCTATACAAGGAACCTGATGAACAAAACAAGCAAAATAGAACCAGAGGCATGGAAACAAGGAACAGACTGACAGTGACCAGAGGGGCAGAGGGAGGGGGATAAGGGTGGGAAGAAGGGGAAGTGTCTAGTTAAAGAACAAGTATAAATGACCCATGGACATGGACAACAGGGTGAGGATTAACTGTGGGAGGGAAGAGTGGCATGTGTGGGGCAGGGGAGAAAAATGGGGGAAAATTGGGACAACTGTAATAGAACAACAATACAAAAATAAAGATATAAAAAATAAGCATATGCTTTTTAATTCATATTTTTATTGTGGTGTTATATATATTATAATATTTAGCACTTCAACCATTTTTAAAAGATTTTATTTATTTGTTTTAGACAGAAGTAAAGGGAGGGAGAAAGACAGGGAGAGAAACATCAATGTGTGGTTGCCTCTCACATGTCCCCTACTGGGGATCTGACCTGCAACCCAGGCATTGCCCTGACTGGGAATTGAACTGGCAACCCTTTGGTTCACAGGCTGGCCACTCAATCCACTGTGCCACACTAGCCAGGGCTAACCATTTTTAAGTGGACAGTTCAGTGATATTGAGTACATTCACAATGTTGTGCAACCACTTTCCATCTCCAGAACTTGTTTATCATCTCCAGTACAAACTCTGAACCTATTAAACAACTCATTTTCCCTTGCCACCAGCCCCTTGTAATTTCTGCTGTGTTTTCTGTCTCTATGCATTTACCTATGCTAGGTACCTCATACAGTATTGTCCTATTGTGTTTGGCTTATTTCACTTAGCAGAATGTTTTCAAGATTCATCCCTATCATTGCATGCATCAGAATTCATTCCTTTTATGGTTGAATAATATTTCATTGTGTGTATACACCATGTTTTGTTGCTCTAATCATTTTTTGATGGAAACTTGGATTGTTTCCACCCCTTGGCTATCACGAATAATGCTGCTGTGAATGTGGGTATACAAGTATCTGTTTCAGTCCCTGCTTTCAATTCATTTGGGCACATACCTAAGAGTGGAAATACTGAGAATTCATGTTTTAAATAGGAGATTTGTATATATGTCTCTTTGGCCAAAACTGTAAAATGGTATCTCCTCATGGCAAGCAGATGAGATGGGGCTGAAAATACAAGGTTTTATTTTTTTCCATAGCCTCCGTAGTAAAGGCAAGAAAAAGGGGTGAGTGAGTCCACTTCTAGTATCTGCCAAAATACACATCCTAGGTGATGAATCTAGAATTAAGATTCCATACTCCCACAGTAGTCAACATGGGTGAGTTGATTTCCTATGGTAACTATGGTGTTGTTGGTTCTATAAGTTCAATGCTGTCCTTTTTCCCTGGATCTAATTTTGAGTGATTTTATGACTTAAAGGAACTGCCTCATCTGGTTTCAGTGGGAATTTAGATAAATCTGCTTTTGATAGGTAATTACCCATGGTTTGGTTTATGTAAAATAAGCTTTCCAACAGAAGGGGGGGCACTCAACTGTAGATAAAGATAATTAAATGATAATTAAAATTGGGAGGTTTAGCAATAACAATACAAATAGAGTAGGGGCAAGATGGCATCTCAAAAAGGAAATCATTTCTATTAGAATGCTCAGAACTAAACACAACTGTTTAAAAGTTACTATTCAAAGATTACTGTTCGATTACTCTAGCATTTGCTATTTGACTTACCTAAAGACATTAATTTATCACCAGAAATTTGGGGATAGGATCTAGCCATTGCATTTGCAGACACAAGACATTCAGAAAGAAGACTTGTCCTTAGATATAATTTTAAAATTTCCATTAGTAAGGAGAAAATCACCAAAGTGATGATATTATCAATGGTAGATTCAAGAATGGAATGAAGGATGGGAAGATCAGACCATCCTTCAAAATTAGGATTTTGTACATGTTTGATACATACATGACTAAAGAAAGAGAAGGATGAGGCTGTTAGGATACCATTTCAGATACATGTAACAGAGCCCCCAAATAACAGTGGGTTGAACAAGAGAGAAGTTTACTTCTCCCTTGCAAGGATGGTGCAGGGCAGGTATAGTGGCTCTTCTCCACAGGGTCATCAGGAACCTTGGCTCCTTCTCTCCTGTTTCTTTCCAAGCAGCAGGATAGAAGCAGGGGGAAGGGTGAAGGGCTGGCACATCTCTTACCTTTGAGGGTGCCACCAAAATTCACTTCCCATTGTTCTCAGAGTTTAGACATATGACCACACCTCACTGCAAGAGTCTGGGAAATGTAGTTTTTATTGTTGTGGTCACATGTCCAGCTAAAATTTAGAGGTACTATTATTTTTTAAAAAAAAGAGAGAATGGATTTTGAGATACAATGAATGTCTTTGCTAAAATAAAGGTGTTGGTATTATAGAAAATAATTACTTTAAAGCAGATTTAAAAAATTTGGAGACAGAGGAGATTTTGAGTTTGTGCTGAAACAAATTCCTCCCAACCTCTTGACAGATTAGTAACCCATTCTTCCTTATGAATTTGGGGCTCTTAATTACATGGCCAGAGCCAGCTATGGCTCTGCATTAGCCATCCTCCTAAGCAAGACAGGGTCCCAAATTATTATGCTGTCATAAGAGATGCACACAGAACTAGGAGCTCTGTCTGACTGCATGTGCTGTTACAGACTGAATTAGTTCTATACTAGTGCCAATTATTCCCTGTGAAGAGGATGGCAGCCACATCATTCCCCCATAAACTTTATGTGTACCTACTCAGTATTCTAATTTGATGCAGAGAAAAGTAGTCAACAGAAAAACTAGGACACAACTGTAGTGTAGGAGCCACCATAGGGAAAGGAGTCAGTGGGTTGGTTGGAGAGAAAAAGTTTCTGCTGGGCCTCAGGTGGCCCATGGAGGGAGAGGTGGATGTAAGAGAGGAAGGTGACCAAGAGAGGGGAAGAAAAATGATCATGAACAAAAGGAAATAGGTTACTCTCTCTCTAGTGAAAGTGAGGTAGGTCTGGGAAGCTATGAATCTCATCTGCAGAGGAATTGAGGCAGGCATACCTCCAAGGTGGCAGAGACTACTAACCTAACTTCAGTTTGACCTAATAGCAAGGTAGGAAATGGAGCAATGCTAGGGAATCACAGCAAGAACAGTGGGAACATGTGTGTTACAGTGTGGAGGAAATCTATGTGAAGCCCCCTGCGTATTGTCTTTAAGAGGCTCAGCATTCTTCAGCCTCACTGGGACTTCTGCTCCACCAACCTCACCTTACTTTACCACTTCCCTACATCCCTCCTTGTGTCCTTACTTCCCACCTTGCTCACTTTGGATCCCGTGATTCACCCCTAAAATGACATTCTTACAGAATATTCAGTTTACCTACCCTTGTCTCCCTCCACATTTCCCTAGCAAAACTTCAGCTCTGGTTAAACTCATTATTTCCTCCACTCCCTGCCTGCCCCTGAGCAGCTGGATGTGACTGAAGAAAAGCCCACAATTGATTCAACTCTGCTCAATCTCCAGAGCCTGCAGCCTTACCCTGCTGCCTGCACATTGCCAGGGTCAAGCTAGTCTCTTCTTCCGAAATGACTGTTCCATATCTTTTCCTCTGTTATCATCTGATATGATCTCCCCTTCTCATTCTTAGCTATTGGTCTGGCTCCTTTTTATTTTTTCGCTGAATAAATGAAAGCAATCTGCAGAAAATGACCTCAAAATCTTCAAATATACCTGTACTGGTGGCCACACACACTCTGCTTCCTGGCTGGCATGATGAATATCCCACCTTGCCACAGGCACCACTTATGCACTGGTCCCTCACTTCTTGCCTCCCCATGGTTTTGTTCCCAGGATGATTTTTTTTTCCTGTATCATTACTATCTCCTCTCTACTGGGCCATTCCCCTCAGCATACAAGCATATCCACTGGTAATATTTCCCAGTTAAGAAAATACCTTCTGCCCTGGCTGGTGCGGCTCAATGGATTGAGCGTGGGTCTGTGAGCCCAAGGGTCACTGGTTCAATTCCTGGTCAGGGCACATGCCTGGGTTGCAGGCCAGGTTAGGCCCCTAGTGGGGAGCATGTAGGAGACAACCACACACTGATGTTTCTATTCCCCATTTTCCCCTTCTCTTCCCCTCTCTAAAAATAAATAAATATTTAAAAGTTAAAAAAAAGAAAGAAAATACCGTCTGATCCCACATTCTCCTCTAGCAGTGCCTTTGTTTCCCTTCTCTTGTGAACAATGGTATTCCAGGAGAGGTTTATCTCTGAAGTACCATATTGACAGGGACTTTTCCTGTGCTCCTGGAACTGATGATTAGGGCCAAAGAGGGGGACAAAGGAGAATGTATTAAGAGATGGTTTAACTGTCTCTGTTGTACCAATTATCATGTTACTTTCCCTATCAATTCTTAGCCTATTAAAAAAAAAGAGAGAAGACAGGATCATACAAGTTGAGTTGTGACCTCCTAGTGAGGAGGTCTACCCACCACTATCTTCCAAATATATGTACCTTCAGCTCCAATCTCTGCTGCACCCTGGAAGTCCATACTTGTGTAAATCCATCTGTCTATCTGACATTTTCCATTGGAAGCCCAATAGGCATCTCAAATTAGACCTCTGCAATACAGAACTTCATTTTATCCCTCTAATCTGCTTCTACCACCATCTTCTCCATCTTAGTTTATTTGTCTAGATGTTGCTCAGGTTGAACAACCAGGAGTCATCATTGATTATTCTATTTTCCTTATACCCACATCGGTCTAACCACAAGTTATAGCCATTCCATCTTCAAAATATATCTTGGTGGAACAATGTCTCAACACTTCCACTTGCAGGTCCAAGTCACCCCTATCTCTCCTGTGGAGCCCTGTAATACCCTCCTATCTTTTGGTCTTTCTGCCACAATTCTTGCTTTCCTCCCATACCAACAGTCTATTTTCCACATAGCTGTGAGGGTGCTCTATACAGAGGGAAAGTCAGCAATGTCACCCTCTACTCACAACCATCCAATGGCATTTATCACACTTTGAACAAAGTCCCCTCCTTGGCAAATCTCATGAGACTGACATGAAGTGTTCTCCCCCTCCTTCTTGACCCTACTATCACTCTGCTCTGGACATACTGGCTTTCTTTGGCTATCCCATTTAAGAGACACACTCTTCCCCCATCACTCTCCATCCCCTGAGAAAGCCACCTACTTCCTGAGGTATCCATGCTCCTGGAGGCACCTATTCTCAGTGGTGACCACTGCTGGGCTTGCAGGGTGGGAGGGAGTGGTTGTAACACCTGGTGCGAAATATCCCACTAGGCGGAAGGGAGAGTGGCTAAAAAAAGTCAATGTGGTATTTCTTACATCCTGAGTTTATAGAGCAAAACTCATGTCTGTCGATTAATGGAACACTACGGTGAAAGTCTACATCCTTTCTGTATTTAAAAAATGTTTTTTTTAAACATTGTATGATGTTAATTGACCAGAGGGAGACAAGACAGAACCAGGGTCACCTGCCTGTGCTGTAGGCCTAGGGACCTAGGCAATGCAGAGGGCCAGTCTAGAGGGAGGGATGTTGTAGGGTGGGAAGGGTATGCCTGCCAATCAGGAAATGTCCCTGAAAATTGACTTTAAAATTTTTCTTTAAGAACAGAACTTAGCCAACAAGACCAGAAACACCAGCTCAGCAAGACTGAAAACAGCAAGAGTTGTTGGGTTTTTTTTTTAATTTTATTTTTTTCTTTTTTCTTGTTGCTTTTTTCTCTTTTTTTTCTTTCTTCTTTCTCTTTTTAAATTTTATTTTTTTTCTAATTTTTTTCTATTATTTTTTATTATTTTTATTTATTTATTTATTTATTCATTTATTTATTTATTTATTTTTTACCCCTCAATGTCCTTTGCTTTGCGTATCTTCTTTCTTGCCTTATTCCTTCTTCCTTTCTTTCCAATTTTATCTCTTCTTGCTTCCTCTTTTTTTCTTTTTTCTCTTCTTTCCTCTTTTTTTTTTCTTTTTCTTTCTTCTCTTCTTTCTTCTCTTTCCATTATTTCCTCTTTTCTCTTTTTAAATACCCATGAGTAAGACAAAAACAAAACAGAACAAAACAACAACAAAAAACCAGCCCTGGAATTGTGAAAAAACCAGAGATGATCCCAAGGAGGGGGCATTTCAACAGATAAGACAGCGGAATCTGTGAACACCAGGATACCTGAAGCAGACAGCTCCACTGAATCTCACAGGTATTCTACCACAGTTCACACAATAAACCCAGGGAGCCAGAACAGATCAATTTAAGAAGTTAGGGCTAATAGGAAGAACCTCAAAAACAATGGGAAGACAAAGAAATAATCCCCAAATGAAAGGAAAGGAGGAAGCCCCAGAAAGAATGCTAAATGAAACAGAGGCAGCTCAACTGTCAGATTTTGAGTTCAAAACAATGGTTGTCAGGAAGCTCCAAGAGCTCTCAAAGAGCTACCAGAAACTACAGGGAAGCTACGATGAACTCACTGCAAACTATATCAACATGAAAAAGGAAATAGAAACTATCAACAAGGGCCAAGAAGAAATGAAGAGTACAATTTCTGAACTGAAGAATACAGTGGAAGGAATGAAAAGCAGAATTGATGAAGCAGAAGATTGGATTAGTGAGTTGGAGGACCAAGTAGAAAAAAACACCCAGAAAGAGCAAGAAAAGGAAAAGAGGCTCAAAAAGAATGAAGAGGGATTAAGAGAAATGCAAGACAATATGAAACGTAATAATATCTGTATAATAGGGATACCAGAAGAAGAAGAGGACCAAGGGTTAGAAACCCTTTTTGAAAAAGTGATGATGGAAAACTTCCCTAATATGATGAGGAAAAGTCACACAAATCCAGGAAACACAGAGAGTCCCAATCAAGAGGAACCCAAGGAAGCCCACTGCAAGACACATCATAATTAAAATGGCAAAATTCCGAGACAAAGAGAGAATCTTAAAGGCAGCAAGGGAGAAAAAGGAAGTAACGTACAAGGGGGCTCCAATAAGGCTGGCAGCTGACTTCTCAATGGAAACGCTCCAAGCTAGAAGAGAATGGCAAGAAATATTCCAAGTAATGAGAAACAAAGGCCTGCAACCAAGACTACTTTACCCAGCAAGGCTTTCGATCAAGATAGAAGGCCAAATAAGGAGCTTTCCAGACAAAAGAAGTCTCAAAGAATACACTTCTACCAAACCAGTTCTGCAAGAGATGCTGAAGGGACTGTTTTAAAGAAAGAAAGGAAAAGAGAGAGAGAGATTGAGAGAGAGAGAGAGAGAGAGAGGAACATAGGTACGAAAATGGCAATGAATCAGGACTTATCAATAATAACATTAAATGTAAATGGATTAAATGCTCCAATCAAAAGGCATAGAATAGTTGAATGGATAAGAAAACATGACCCACACATATGCTGCCTACAAGAGACCCACCTCAGGACAAAAGACCTACACAGACTCAAAGTGAAGGGCTGGAAACAAATTTTCCAAGCAAATGGACAGGAAAAAAAAGCCGGGGTAGCAATACTCATATCAGACAAAATAGACTTCCAAAGACAAGCCATAAAGAGAGATCCAGAAGGTCACTTCATAATACTCAAGGGAAGAATCCAGCAAGAAGACATAGGCATTGTAAATATATATGCACCCAACATAGGAGGACCTAAATACATAAAAAAAATCTTAGAGGACTTCAAGAAAGATATTGACAGCAACACAATTATAGTAGGGGATTTTAACACCCCATTGTCAAAAATGGACAGATCTTCCAAACAAAAAATCAACAAAGATATTGTGGCATTGAATAACATTCTAGATGAAATGGGATTAACTGATATATATATAGAGCCCTTCATCCCAAAGAAACTAAATACACATGGAACATTTTCAAAGATAGACCACATGATAGGACACAAAACAAGCCTCAACAAATTCAAGAAAATTGAAATCATACCAAGCATTTTCTCTGACTACAAGGGACTAAAACTAGAAACCAACCCTGATGGGAAAAACCCCAAATCCTCAAAATCATGGAGATTGAATAGCATGTTATTAAATAATGAATGGGTCAAGAATGAAATTAGGGAAGAAATCAAAAAGTTTCTGGAAACAAATGAAAATGAACTCACAACAACCCAAAACTTATGGGACACGGCGAAGGCAGTACTCAGAGGGAAATTCATAGCGATACAGGCCTACCTAAAAAAGATAGAAACATTTCAAACAAACAACTTAACCCTACACCTACAAGAACTTGAAGAACAACAACAAAGACAGCCCAGAGCAAGTAGAAGGAAGGAAATAACCAAGATCAGGGCAGAATTAAATGACATAGAGACTAAAAGCACAATTCTAAGGATCAGTGAATCTAGGAGCTGGTTCTTTGAAAAGATAAACAAAATTGACAAGCCTTTAAGCAGGCTAATTGAGAAAAAAAGAGAGAGGACCCAAATAAACACAATCAGAAATGAAAGAGGAGAGATTACAACTGACCCCACAGAAATACAAAGGATTGTAAGAAATTACTATGAAGAACTATATGCCAAGAAATTTGAAAACTTAGGTGAAATGGACATGTTTCTAGAAAAATATAATCTCCCAAAACTCAACGAGGAAGAAGCAGAAAACCTGAACAGACCAATAACAGCAGAGGAAATAGAAGCTGTAATCAAGAAACTCCCAACACACAAAAGCCCAGGACCAGATGGTTTCACAGGAGAATTTTACAAAGCATTCAAGGAAGAGCTAACCCCTATCATTCATAGACTATTCCAAAAAATCCAAGAAGATGGAAAACTCCCAAACTCTTTTTATGAAGCCAGCATC
>PVKU01007826.1:0-64473 GCA_004027475.1 Anoura caudifer
CATTTTGATTACCAGGACTTGAAATTCTCCATCAGACAGGTTGTCAATCTCCTCATCATTTAGTTCTGAGGTTTTGTTCTGTTCTTTCACTTGGGCTACATTTCTTTGTCTTGGTGCAGCTGATAAGTTGCAAGGGGGCAAGGCCTTAGGTAAATCACCCAGGCAGAGCAACCCTCTTTGCTGTGCTGGGGTGCTGCCTGTGGGGGGGGGGGGCAGAGAGGGAATGAGTACAGCTCATGTGGTTGTCTCTAGAGCACTTTCCAAGGGATTTCCTGTGAGACTGAGAGTTTCTCCCACCACCGCAACCGCTGTAGTCCACAGCCACTTCTGAGTCTCAGTTTTCTCCTTAAATCAGCCCCTCTTGCACAGCCCTCCAAGCTGGGCAGCTGGCCCCACTCCCATGCTCCTCCACCTCGCTGCAGCTTTTCTGAGTTGGCCTTTCTTGTCTGGTTATTCTGGTTGGTTTTCTCTTTAATTCCTTCATTGTCGGAGTTCCACGCAGTTTGATTTTTCTGGTGCTTTTGGTTGTTTATTGATTTCAGAATGGTTGTTATCCTTCTTTTGGTTGTGCAAGGAAGTGAAAGCTTTCTACCTGCGCCTTCATCTTGTTCAGAACTCTCTATTAGCTTTAGAATAAGGTACAGCACTTCAGTATGCTTCTGAATATGAATTTTTATAACATTTCTAAGGAAGTCTATAAGATAATCAGATTAATACCCTGTCAAGTAAATTTAAATCACTTAAAATCACTTTCTACTCCCTTAAGCAGTATATATAAAAAGAAGGGTTTTCATAGCTACACACTTATGTCAGGAAATAATTTATCTTTTATAATTGCTGGTTATCCAAAGTGGCAAGAGTGAAATGGGTATTCTGATGCACATATAGACATACTGATGCAAAGAAAAAAGATGAAAATTAAATTACAAGATGCAGAATTTTAGAAATAGCATAAAGGAAAAAATTTAAAAAAAAGAATTGCACATAAGACCTCTTCAATTCTTTGGAATTGGAGACCTAAGCTCAAGGCAGCTTGGACAGCAATAGAAACCACTTGTTACTAACGTTCCAGTGGTCTTTTCTAATTTGACATTCTTAACAAGAAAAGTGTTAGGACGTCTTTGAGGTAAAATGATTTGGGAGGTTAAACTAATTGAGTGAATATGGAAGAAATACAAGACATTTAAATACATAAACCATAGTGATCGTATGAACTTGTCATTTTTAAAAAAGCCAAAAATTTTCTACTATGTGTATATACCAGATTTTTCAGACTGTAAGAGGCACTGGACCCTAAGATGCACCTAAGTTTTAGAGGAGGAAAATAGGAAAAAAATTTTGAAGCAAAAAATGTGGTAAAATATTTAATAACATATATAACATATGCTGCTCCCCACCCCCAACAGCGAGCCAGGTAAGCTACATTTGGACTATAAGACGCACCCCCAGTTTCCTCCCAAATTTGGGGGGAAAGTGCGTCTTACAGTCCGAAAAAATATGGCACGTATCACTAACTCAAAATTTATCTCTACAGGAATTACCCAGAAGGTATCACTGCTTAAATTGCAGTGGTTTGTAAACAGATCAAGTTTACACACACACACACACACACACACACACACACACACCCCAGTGCAAGACTGCAACATACTTGCCTGATTAGGTAATAAACCTGGTGTAGGCATTGCTCACATCTGCCATAGCTTCAGAGTAAGTAGTTTACTATGTGTGTGTCTATGTATGTGCATTTATACATATACATATATGTATACATATACATATACATAGTTCCACACACATTCATTTGTCATTGCCTGGTAACATAAAAGAAGTCACTGTCAGAAAATCAAGCCTGGATAAAGATCTCCTTCTTAGTAAAACAAATGGCTGACTTTTGCCTCTGTATTCACATTTAAAGAGAGTAGAATAGATAACAGACATTCTGTGACTATGTTTAATACCTCTAAATATTTCCCCTCAGGATTTTGTATTACAGGAATAACTCTGGCAAGAAATCTAAAAAAAATTTACTATGTATTCACATGCATCATGTGCTCACCACTGTATTGTACACTTTCCCAAACAATTTCTCACTGAATTTTCACAGCTTTACAAGATAAGCATTTACAGTTTTATTTATATGTAAGAAAACTGGAATTCAGAGTAAATGTTTATGCCTAGAGTCACAAAGAGCACATTTAAATTTAGTTGTAACTTGAAAGCTTGTGCCTTTTACCACTATATTCAAGAAATATTTAAATTATTATATTAAACTAAAAACTACTAAAAACTATGTATGTATGAATGTATGTATATACACATATATGTTCAGTGAAAATGTGCCTCTAACTCCTGTCTATCATTTTGTCCCCACACTGACTCAGATAATAATGTATTAACTTATCATATTAAGTTATGTGTGTATCTGTGTATGTAATTGTTATGCCTCCTCCTTTTAAACACGGTAGGGTTCCATGCATTGTTTTCCACCTTGCTTTTTTCATGTAACACTATCATCTAGAATTACAGATGCATATGCTATCTACTTCTACAATTCCACTTCTGGGACTTTATCCTTTAGAAATGCTTGCCTACTTGCCTACATATGAAATGCCTTTTGTACAGGTTATTATTATATTAAAGAAATTTCTGTATTATTACAAATATATTTTGTAGAATTGTCTATAAACTAGCTAAGTGTTAGCAGTAATGTAAATGTCCATCAATGGGGAAGTAATTAGATACAGTACTATGGAATATTTTACTAGTAGAGGAGAAACAGAGTGAGTAATGATACGGAATCTCAAATATAAAAACAGATCAGCAAAATTTAAAAGACAGGTCATATATGGTATACCCAGTAGTGTGGGGAAATACGCACTCTCATACACAGTTGGTGAGAGCATATGTGGTAGAACCTTTTCTTAAGCCATTTAGCAACAAATATAAAAATAAAATACGCATTATGTTTTGACCCAGAAATCCCATTAAAGAATCTATCCTAGAGACACATGTAAAAAGACGCAAGTATAATAACGTTCTTTGTGGTATTGTTTGTAATACTATGAAACGGAATAATCTAAATGACCTTCAGCAGAGAAATGATTAAAAAATAATGTAATAATCTATACAATGGAACATTAAGCAGCTGTTAAATAGAGTATATCAGATGTTCATGTTGACAGTTAAAATTTAATCGCAGAACAATAAATCTAATATTTCATATATATAAAATCAGAAAAACAAAATGTGAAATGAAGTAAAATGAAAACCCTCTCCCTACATAAACACATAAACAGACACACATATATTCTATGTTTTACCATTTCTACCATAGTTTTAGCTACTTTGAAAATTAAAATTTATTGTAAGTAAATAAATACATGATATACACCTGCCAAGCATAACTTCGTGGTAGCCAAACATCTGAAAACAAGTCAGGCTATATGTTCGAGGCCTTTATCTTCTAACAGTAAACTCAATCATAATGTGTCAGCAATGATACCAAAATGTAGTATTAAGAAGCTAAATGGAAAGACAAAATCTGAAATAATACCTCATTACAATGAAGTCTTGCCATAAAGTCCAGGTGGTACGTTTAGTGATATCAGTTCATGGGACTGTCTAGCTATGAACACATAGACACAAACTGGTAAATTACTTGAAAGAGAAGAACATGCATCCCATTTAGCACTTAATACTATTCTGTATACAGAGATCTTAGTACGTGAATAGCAAAAAGCAATGTAAGAAACAGAAAATCTGTAATGCAATAATAGTTCAATGTGAGTCATATGATACAGGTAATTATCTCTTTGGCAGCTTCTCAATCAGTAGCCTAATCAGAGATGGGGGTGAGTGGCTAAGAAAAATTCTATTGGTATATAAAGCAAAGCAGAAAGCTAACTAATAGAGGCAAATGCTATCCCTACCATATACATACAATAATATACACATACGTAACATAAACAATATGGGATGCATTAAACATCAAAATACATTCTTAAATTATAACTTGGCATAGCTGGATAATATCACTGTCAACTTTTAAAAGAAGCAATAAAACTGGCATTGACTTGATACTAAGGGACAAAAATGAAGAACATGATCACTGTGGAACTTAAAATAGAAATAAGACAGCTATCATAAAGGAAGAATCAGAAAGTTCAAACGTCAGGAACATGGAAGAAATATGGGCTGAAAGTTTTCTTCTTTGGGAACTTTTCCCCCTTTTTGTTGGGGATGACATATTCTGACAATTACTCCCACAGAGGAAATGTTTTTCTATAAACTCTTCTACAAAATTACAAAGAGCTGAGAATTACACAGTAAATTTTTGGCAGTTCAGCTTGGAGAGACCATTCCTTGGAGCTGCTATACCCAAACACTAAGCTTCTCAGCAAACAGGGCCTGCTGTGGCCAGCAAACTAATCTCTGCGGAGGGCCCTGCTGAGAGACCCAAATGTTCTTATAGCTAGTGCCAACACCCCTCTCAATGCTCTAAAGGTTCACTTGAATAAATTGCCAGTTTCTCTTGGCTCCAGAGACAGCTTCACCTGCAGGGTTTCATTTTTCTGTTTGACACCTTAATGTTGATTTTCCTATATACTACAAAAGAGCACTCTCCAGTGCTTCTCACACAATTACACAATCACTCCATTGTAACTCAGGAGAGGATTAATGATTGGGTTTTATTTGATTGTAGTTTTGATTAATCCTGACTTTGTTTAATTTGTGACCTTTGCTGGAATCCCAAGGGCTGGGAATCAGAGAGTGCACACTGCACCACTGTACTCTGAGCAGTTTCGGCTTGCCAATTTATTTCACGCCTCATTAGCCACAAAAGCTATGAAATTTTAGTCCAAAAACAGCTTCACAGTGTTTCAGGGTATGGGTACAAAATTCTGTATGAGCTTTTCATTCTGATTTAATTATAGTAAGTCAATAATTAAGTCTATCCTGGTTGTGCCCATAGGGCTCTAATTTCCATTGGCAGGTATCTCAGTAAAATGTTAAACCCAGGCAGCCAGCATTGTGCAGCTGTCTTGACTCTCAAAGATTAGACTTAGTGGTTCTGAAAGGCTGAAGAGAAATCCAACATTTTAGATTGCAAATAATTCCAGTATTTTTTGACAAATTTGCCTTTGAAGTTAAAACCAAATCCTTATGAATAAATTTAACATAGTTTCTGTTAAAATCTTAAAGGTATCACATCATGGAAAAGACGTTGTAGTTTCTAGTATTTACTATTTGAGAATCAAGTACTTGTAACATTTTAATAAATAATTTATAGTACATAACATTCTATATAAAAGCGTTACCCTTTGCAGTCCCCAGGATCAACAAATTATTTAGCCGACACTATAAAAGATACTCCTTTAGACAATACTAATTCTGCTAACTGATTAACCAAAAAATTCATTAAAGACTAGGAAAATTATACATACAAATGATACTGCTTCTCCAATTTTTAATGTTGGCAAGGTTTAGCAAAGCTTGGCATATGATCCAGTGACTTAAATTCTGCATTGTCTTTTTTGTATCCTATTTCCAGTTTTGTTAAAGTGAGGCTAGTACATAATGACATTTGAAAGCAATTTCCATTTAAAACTCTTAGATTAAAAAGTTCTCCCAATATTTATAATTATCTCATTTTTATCTAATTCAATGATTTTAAGAGACTTAGTTGCATCCTCCTTCCAAAACACCCAACTTTAGTTTCACAGAAATATTTTTTCTTACAAGTATGTCATTTGTTTCATACAACAATAAAATCATAATTACAATATCAAGAATAACTGAAATAAACAAGTGCAGGAAAAAACAACTAATTTTTAGTAACCATACAGCTCTCAATAAGTTAACTGGGATATGCAGGGTATATTCGGGAGTAGTCCAATCACTCTTCTTTAGCAGAGTGAAAATAAAGCCTCAATTACTCTGGCAAGCAGGTTAAGGGGTTAAGTGAAGGCTGGTCAAAGGGCTTCTTATATATTTAATAGCAGTGCTCCGTTAGCGTAAAAATGCCTATTAGCATAAAAAAGATGTTAACCATTTCAAACTGTGGATTTGTATTTCTAGAGATAACGTAATTGTTATCAGTTTTATAAAGTGCTGAGAAGTAGGAGCCATTCTTGGCTTTCTGTACATTTCATTATACCATCTATCTCTTATCTTTCTCTCTCTGTCTCTTCAACAGCCAAGTCCAGAATGGAGAACAGCACCAGGAAAGGAAAAAGTCAGAAGATAAATTTGGGAAGGGGCATAGCTTTGTATTTTAAAACCTTATAGAAAAGTTTCTGAGTATATATTGCTTACTGACTAAAATCCACGATGAAATAAAAAAACAGAAGAGAAGGCTTTTATGAAACTAGACCATTAGGCAAGTTTCACTTGAAAATACTTTACTGAGGTTTCACTATAGGTAAAATAGACAATACCAAAATGGACATATTAAAGTAAAAATAAACAAATGAACAAAGAAAACCACACAAGTTATTTTTTTTTAAAAGTTACATATTTGTTATCTAATTATCCTCTAATACAATGTGAAAAAGAGCCAAAAAAAGTTCATGACTTACTTTTTCTTTGAAGGAAAAAGGCTTGCCAGTAAATTACATATTTCCTAGAAAGCTCCATGCCATTTAACGACTATCTGAAAGCAAAAATTGGCTGGAGTTTAAAGTACCTGATATCAATTGACCGGGTCACTCATCATGTGCGAGTCTAAAATTTGTTTAGGACACGTTCCCTGAAGTAGAACTGCAGAGTGAGAAGGTCTATGCATTTTTAAAGCTTTTGATAAACTCTGCCCAAATCCATACAGAAAGGTTTATTACTACTTTAAACTACTATTTTACTATTATGTGGAATTATCATATCTGTGCTGCTGTGTTAGGTGTTGAGAAGGGCAGCTTTTTAATTTAAATGTAATTTTCCTTTGTCATAGTGAGGCTTAATATTTTGTTTATTGACCATTTGCATTTATATTTTTGTGAACTGCTTGTTTATGTTCTTTGCCTACTTTCCCATTAGGACCAATGTTTTTATTTCACAGATGAAGAAATGAAGACTCAGGCAGGTTAAGTAACTTTGTGAAGGTTCTACAGTAATTAATCATATTTTTGGAGTTAAAATTTTGGTATCTTTCTAATACAGGGTATGTAGGAAGTGCTGCTGAAATACTGATAGACAGTAAACTTAGCATGTGAGGAAATCAGCTCACCACACCCTCCAGTCCATGAGCACGACCCCCCAAAAAGGAGACAAACACATTTTTTTAAAGACTATTTCATATTTTTGAAAAATACTGAAACAGACGCAGGAAAATTCAGAATGTTTTTGATCCTCTTTATACATATTTTGTTCAATTTTTTATAAGGTATGAATTACATGTGAGGAGTAAGTAGTCGCTTTTCAGTAAGTGGTTTGTGTCACTAAAGGCCAGTTAAAGAATCTAATATGCTTGGCAAAAGGGAGTTATAATATGTTTCTGAACAGGAGAGTTGTGGAAGACACTGCTAGTTGCCTGTTCAATATTCATCCATCGCCCTTATTTACTAACAAAATCTGAAGTTTGAAGTGAAGAGTTCCTGCCCACCTAAAATATACAATTTTCCAAGATCTCTTGTAAGTAGTGAGGGGCATGCTGCACAGTTCTGGCCAGTAAGAAAGGAAACCTTGCAGGTAAGAAGCTGTAAAAAACTATTGAATCATGAAAGGCAAGGACCTACATCCAAGATTGCTGTATCTAGCAAAGCTATAATTTAGAATGGAAGGGCAGATCAAGTGCTTCCCAGATGAGCTCAAGTTAAAGGAGATCATCATCACCAAGCCCTTATTACAGGAAATGTTAAAGGGACTTATCTAAGGAAAGGAAGATGATCAAAAATATGAACAGTAAAATGACAACAAATTCACAACTATCAACAACTGAATCTAAAAAAAATGCTAAACTAAAACTAAGCAACTAGAACAGGAACAAAATCACAGAAATAGAGAAGGGGAGTGGGAGGGAGGAGAATGAAGGAAAAGGTACAGGGAATAAGAAGCATAAATGGTAGGTGCAAAATAGACAGGGGGAGGTTAAGAATAGTATAGGAAATGGAGAAGCCAAAGAACTTGTATATATGACCCATGGACATGAACTAAGGGGGGTGCTGTTGGGAGAGGGGGTGCAGGACGGAGGGGAATAAAGGGGAGAAAAATGGGGCAACTGTAATAGCATAATCAATAAAATATACTTTACAAAAAAGAAAGAAAACCTAGTTGATGTGTCTTTGATACAAGAGCTAGACTGAGTTGGCAAATATCTTTAGCCTCTTGTATTTGTCTTTCCTCATGGTCTGCAATATGCATGCCAGGCCTCAGTGCACAGCATTTTACAAGCATAAGGAGAAAATCCATATACTAAAGATAGTGAAAAAGAAACAGCCCAGACCCTTTTGGTATCACGGAGCCATTAAAGCTGCTCCACATTACCTACCTCCACATCTTTTGTTATGCGAGAAAAATAAAACCCTATTTTATTAATATTTTCTCATACTTTCTTGGAATAGGAGCATTATTTGGATTTTCACTAAAAATGGACAAAGACAATCCTAAATTATATTGAAGAAAGATGTCAAAAGTAATATTAAAAAATCATTTTAGCATTTAAATGTCAGATAGAGTTGACAGAGTTAGGAAGACTGGTTGCAGATATCCAGACATAACATGATAAATGCTAAAATGAAAGTGACTGTAGTAGAAACAGAAAGAATACAAAAACTAAGAGACTGCAAGTAAAATGTTTAAAAATAAACTTAATTTATGTAAAATAATGAATCAACTCATAAATATGGTAGATGACTGAAGCCTAAAAATAAATGTGATTTGACAGAGAAGTAATTATTTTAGGAGAAAAGAATCAACCAAAGTCAATATATTAAATATTTCAAAATAAAACAAAGACTGTTTTATTTGTCTAAAAACAAATATGTTCTAAGAGTCCTTGTCACCTCAGTAGGTTAGCAAACCACTGTCCTCCTAGCAACTGTTTGTTCTATCACCTTTCATGTGTAAGGCAACATGTCAAGCTCAAGGTACTAGAAGGGCATTCAGCAGTACACATTCAGAATTGCATCCCTCTGTGGGGTATGCAATCCTACCCCTGATTACAGATAAAGAGCCTCAATTATACATTATTGATGACATAATACAAAATAGCCACACAGGAGAAAATGCACTGCTGAGAGAAGAAATTAGGCTATACAACCCCTGAACTAATACGCAAAAGACAAAATGATACACCTTGGGGAAAGGGGGGAAGGGCATACAGCTTTCAAACAATGCAATTAATTATCTTAGATAGCATGAATAATAATTGGTGTAATTTCCACAGTATAAAATCAATCACATAAAGCCAATGGAAAAATTTTTACATTGCTCAGACCCAATTAAATTCCATATCATTCAGCTGTTGAAAACACTTATTTTTTGCTATATTATCTCCCTAGGCAGAAAGAAAAGCATGGCTAGTTCAAGTAAAATAGCCAGAGGATTACTGATAACTCTATACAAAAAAGCAATTGCTAAGTGGGGGAAGTGACTGAAATCTGGCAGATAACGGAGCAAGTGCCATTATTCCTGCTTGGACCCTTACCCCACATATAGAGTCATAATGTAGCAACGTGGATTGCCCTGCCCTGGTGAACACCTAAAGCTCCGCCCCCACTATATAACAGGCTCATCAAGACAGAAAAAAAAAAGGCCCAAATGAAAGATCAGATCAAAGCTCCAGAAAAAATACAGCTAAGCAATGAAGAGATAGCCAACCTATCAGATGCACAGTTCAAAACACTGGTAATCAGGATGCTCATAGAATTGGTTGAATTTGGTCCCAAATTAGATGAAAAAATGAAGGCTATGCTAAGTGAAATACAGGAAAATGTACAGGGAACCAATATTGGTGGGAAGGAAACTGGGGCTCAAATCAATGGAGTGGACCAGAAGGAAGAAAGAGACACCCAATCAGAAACGAATGAAGAAACAAGAATTCAAAAAAATGAGGAGAGGTTTAGGAACCACCAGGACATCTTTAAATGTCCCAACACTCGAATTATAGGGGTACCAGAGGGGAAGGGGAAGAGCAACAAGTGGAAAAGTTATTTGAACAAATAATAAAGGAGAACTTCCCCAATCTGGCAAAGGAAATAGACTTCCAGGAAGTCCAGGAAGCTCAGAGAGTCCCAAAGAACTTGGACCCAAGGAGGAACACACCAAGGCACATCATAATTACATTAGCCAAGATTAAAATGAAGGAGAGAATTCTAGAAGCAGCAAGGGATAAGGGCACAGTCACCTACAAAGGAGTTCCCATCAGACTGTCAGCTGATTTCTCAAAACAGACCTTCCAGGCAAGAAGGGGCTGGAAAGAAGTATTCCAAGTCATCAAAGGCAAGGACCTACATCCAAGATTGCTCTATCCAGTAAAGCTATGATTTAGAATGGAAGGGAAGATAAAGTGCTTCTCAGATAAGGTCAAGTTAAAGGAGTTCATCATCACCAAGCCCTTATTACATGAAATGTTAAAGGGACTTATCTAAGAAAAAGAAGATAAAAAATACGAACAGTAAAAAGACAGCAAATTCACAATTATTAGCAACCACACCTAAAACAAAAGCAAATAAGCAAACAACTCGAACAGGAACAGAACCACAGAAATGGAGATCACATGGAGGGTTAGCAACAGGGGAGTGGGAGGAGGAGAGAGGGAGATAAGGTACAGAGAACAAGTAGCATAGACAGTGGGTAGAAAATAGACAGGGAGAGGGTAAGAATAGTGTGGGAAATGTAGAAGCTAAAGAACTTATGACACATGGACATGAACTAAAGGTAGGGAATTTGGTTGGAAGCAGGTGTGCAGGGTGGAGGGGAGTGAAGGGGCGGATGGGACAACTGTAACAGAATAATCAATAAAATATATTTAAAAACATAAATAAAAATCCCCCACATGGGTACAGTTGTCTTGTTTTTGATTTTAGTGGGAAAGCTTTCAAACTTTCACTGTTTAGTATAATGACAGTAATGGGTTTGGCATATGTGACCGTTATTATGTTGAGGTACATTCTTTCTATACCTAATATGGTAGGAATTTTTATAATAAAAGGTTGTTGACTTTTGGCAAATGCTTCTTCTGCATCTATTAAAATGATGCAATTTTTATCCTTCATTTGACCAATGTGGTATATGACATTTTTGTTTTGTATATATTGAACCATCCATCTTTGTACCCTAAGCATAAATGTACCCACTTGATCGTGAGGTATGGTCATTTCTAACATTGGTGAATTAGGTTGGCCACTATTTTGTTGAGTAATTTCACATCTATGTTCATAAGGGATATTAGACTACAGTTTTCTTATGGTTTCCTTACCTGGCTTTGGTATCAGGAAATGATGGCTTTGTAAAATGAGTTCAGAAGTGTCCCTTCCTCTTCAATATTTCTGGAAGTGTTTCAGAAGGATTGGTGTGAATCCTTTAAATGATTGGTAAAATTCACCAGTGAAACCATCTGGTCCTCAGCTTTTCTTTGTTGGGAGGTTTTTGGTTACTGATTCAATCACCTTATTCATCATTAGTCTGTTCAAATGTTCTATTTCTTCATGATTCATTCTTTGTAGGTTGCATGTTTCTAAGAGTTTAACTATTCTAGGTTATCCAAACTGCTGGCGTATCATTGTTCACAAAAGGCTCTTAGGATCCTGAGTTACTTCTGTAGTGTCAGTTGTTATATCTCCTCAATTTTAATTTTCAGTCCGCTTTCTTTTTTCCTTAACTGTTAAAGGTTTTTAATTTCTTTATCTTTTAAAAAACCCAGCATTTAGTTTAGTTGATCTTTCCATAGTTTTTCTGGTCTCTGTTTTGTTTATTTCTGCTTATACCTTTGTAAACTTTGGGCTTAGTTTCTTTTTCTAGTTTTTAAGGTATGAAGTTAGGTTGTTTGTGACCTTTGTTTTTAAATGTAGGCATTTATCATTATAAAATTCCCTTTTAGAACTTCTTTTGCTGCATCCCGTAAGTTTTGGTACATTCTGTTTCCATTTTAGTTTGTTTCAAGATATTTTCTGATTTCCCATTTGACCCACTGGTTGTTCAGAAGTTTGTTGTTTAATTTCCACAAATTTGTAAAGTTTCCAGTTTTCCTCCTGTTATTGATATTTAGTTCCATACCACTGTGGTTGTAAAAGATGCTTCATGAGATTTCAAATTTCTTAAATTATTGAGACCTATTTCGTGGCCTAATATATGACCTATCCTGGAGAATGTTCCATTTGCACATGAGGATGTGTATTCTGTAGCTGTTGGATGAGTGTTGTGTAAATATCTGTTAGGTGCACATGATGTAACATGTTGTTTCTGTCCAATGTTCCTTACTGATTTTCTGTCTGGATGATACTTCCATTGCTGAAAGCGGTGTGTTGAAGTTCCTTACTATTGTTCTATTGCTGTGTATTTCTCCCTTCAGATAACTGCCTTATAAATTTAGGTGCTCCTATAACATTTGGTATACTAATGTTATATCCTCTTTATGAAGTGACCCCTTTATCATTCATTATCTAATTAATTGTTTTCTGGTTGTTTTGTAGTTTCCTTATTTCTTTATTCCTATTTTACTGTTTTTCTGAACTGATTTTCTACAGTGGTATGCTTTGATTCCCTGCTGGTTTTCTCTTGTGCATGTACTGTAGGTTTTTGCTTTACAGTTATCTTGAGGCTTACATAAAACATCATATAGGTATAATAGGTTTATTTTAAGCTGAAAACATAACTTTGATTGCATGCCAAAATTCTATCCTTTGGCTCCCTTCCCATTATTTTATTTTTTTATCTCTTAACTTACCTCTTTTTATTACTGTAGCTATAGTTATTTTAAATAATTTTATTCTTTAGACCATTAATCTAGAGTTAAGTAATTAATACACTACATTTCAGTATTAGAGAATTCTGAATTTAATGGTATACTTACATTTACTGGCATGTTTTATATTTTCATACATTTCAATGCTATTGTTTAGCATTCTTCGATTTCAGCCTGACAAACTCTTTCCAGCATTTTATGTAAGGAAAGTGTAATGGTGATGAACTTCCTCAGCATTTGTTTGTTGAGGTAAGTCTTTATATCTCCTTCATTCCTGAAAAACAACTTCGCCACATAAAATATTCTTGGCTGACAATTTTTTTTTTCTTTAAGCAGTTAAATATATCATCACTCTCTCTCCTGGCCTTCACAAAGTTTTTGCTGAGAAATCCACTTATAGACTTTGAGATCTCTTGTATATAAAAAATATTTTTCTTTTACTCTTTTTAAGATTCTTTCTATCTTTAATTTTAGATAATTTTATTATAAGGTGTCTTTGAGAAGGTAGTTTGGATTGAAATTTTGTGGTGACCTATTAGATTCATGAATGTAAATGTTCAAATATCTCTGTATATTTGGGAAGTTCTCAGCCATTATATATTTAATAAGCTTTCTGCTCCTTTTTCCCTCCCTGTTTCTTCTGGGTGTCCAATAATGCAGATTGTTTCTTTTAATGGTATCCCATAATTCACATAGGATTTTTTACTTCTTTTCATTCATTTTTCCTTTTTTCTCCTCTGCATGATTTCAAATGACTTGTGTTGTGGATAAGTAATTCTTTCTTTTGCTTGGTTGAGTCTACTGCTGAAGCTCTTTACTGCATTCTTCAATTCAGTCAATATATTCAACTCTAGGATTTTTTTTATTGTTTCTATTTTTTGTTGAAGTTTTCATTTGTTTATGCATTATTTTCCTGATTTCATGTAGTTATCTGTGTTTTCTTGTAGTTCACTGAATTTCTTTAGGAAGATGGATTATTCTGAATTTTTTCTCAGACTTATATTTCTTTAGGGCCAGTCCTTGGAGTTTTATGAGTTTCCTTTGGTGAAGTCATGTTTCCTTCATTGTTCATGATCCTTTTAGCCTTACATTGTTATCTTTGCATTTGAGAAAGTGGCCACCTCTTCCAGTCTTTACAGACTAGCTTCTGCAGGCAAGCCCTTTACCAGAGGGTTGGTCTGTGGTAGTTAGCTTGGTGCTGGGCCTAGCTGGAGCCTGGGTTCACAGGGGCTAAATGGAAACCTGGGACCACAGGAGCCACCCATAGCTATGGGAGCCAGGACAGGGATGTGCCTGAAGCCTGCATTCATGAAAGCCCATCAGGAGCACTGGGTCACAGGAGCTGACTGGGGATGCAGAAGCTGGCAGGCACTGGGGGGCCAGGGTTTGCAGGAGCTCACAGGGAGCACCTAAGGCTACAGGTGTTGGCCTGGTGCTGGGGTGAACTGACTCTGGAGTACATGGTGAAAGTGAGTCCATACTTTTTTCTCTTATTCCCATGGGATGTGTCTCACTCTGTTTTAGGCTGCCTGCACTTGGGGGAGAGGTGATAGAAGCAATGTGAATCTATCTTTCCTACCCTCCTCAATGTATTTTATTTCCATGCTTCATGCAGGTGCTCTAATATTTCACATGAATCCTTGGTTATTCTAAAGGTATTCACATGCAGGGATAGTTGTTTAAGTTAGCTAAACAACTTGTTAAACTAATGTTTGTTAAAAAACAGATGTTTTTGGCAGGGGCAAAAGTGCTAGAAATTCCTATGCCACCATTTTACTGACATCACTCTCATTCCTCAGGTCTAAAATTCTACTTCACAGCAAGGATCACTGCAGGTTAGCCAGACTCCCTATTATAAATTTTCATTGTATACTATAGTTTTTGTTAATTTGATATAATTAAATTATTACTTGTCAATGTGTCCTCTCATCACTGTGGTATTAAATAAAAGGAATGAATACATCCTGTTATATATTTATTTTGGCCTAGAGATCATGAAAAATTTACTGACTGTCCTGGAACCAGAAAAGTCTGAGAACCTCGGCCCTACTATAAATAAATGAACTTTTTAAATGAAGTTGTAAGATAAAATCTCACATTTAAGTTTGAGGAAATTTCAAGGACTTTTTCATTTTGTGCATGTGGAACAACATAAATGGCTTTTGTTTTTCATTAAAAAATTCCTCATTTTAATATAAGTTAATATGAGCTCTCTTTTATCTCAGGTCTTTATCTGCTTCTAATCTGCTACAACACCCTGGGATCCAAGGGAAATTTGCCTACGAAGTAATCGCAGTTATTCATGCAAAAAAATCACTAAAAACGAAAAACAATTTTAACTGCAAAGACACTACCACTGAGTAGCCACTCACCTCTTATCCTACCCCTATCCCTGTCACAGTTACCCCTGGACGCTGCCTTTCTCAATGAGAAAATACTGCTTTTTTAAAAATAATAAAATAAGATCTTACATATGTACCATGAGTATTCACTCAAATGTGAGTGTTGGGATTTATTTCCTGATATTTTGAACCATGTTGTCAGCATTCAGATGGGATTTACAAGTTAGCACTGCTCACACTACATTACATCTACAAGTGAATGCCATACTTTCACTTGGTACTTTTTATGAGTTTACAGTTCAGTCAGTTCTAGTCAATTAAATATACAGTGCTAAGTTAAAAGCTCTATTTACAGTATTTCTTTAAGAAGCTGAGATGGAAGAGGAATACCACAGAGGATGTGATTCCTCTGACCTAAAGAGCAAGTAAAAGATACTTAATTTTAAATACAACATTTGGGCAGCATAAAGGAATCATCAACTTAGCAAAACTGTAATTGGGAATTAAAGGGATGGTCTTGTATTAGTTTAAAATGAAAACAAATCATAGCTCTGGCACCTTTGTATGCTTTAGCAGTGAAAGCAAAGATGTAATTATTAGCAAAATGAAATTACGGAAGGATCCAAAGCTAAACAGTGGTAGAATGAGAAAGAGCTGCCATAGCAAAGAGACTCCTTCACACTAATGACACCCCAGAGGAAGAAGTCATTTCCTTTAAAACTCAATTTGTAAATTCTTTCAGTCCCAAGTACTAAGAAACAACAAACACCCTACCTAACATTATTCTAGGGCCTGTAGACTTATCAAAGCATTCTGTGAAACCCACAAATGTGGGAAGAAAGAAAATAACTGATGACTCAACAGACCCATTTCACAAAGATCTTACTTTATGCAGCATTTACTAACTTGACTATTCCTTATGTACTGGCTCCAAATTAAGTGACTTCATTAACTTTCTTCAGGAAAAAATTTTAATTATCTTTAGTTTCAATCCAAAGGAGCTGACATCTACAAAACAGCTTTCCTGTTAGTTAAGAATGAGAAGGGATACTGATGAACACTGGCACGTTCCACAGGTCTCTCGAGGGGCCCTTGCTCTGGGGCCCATCAACACTTTCCCGAATGGTGACTGGGAAGAGGGTACTTGTCCAAACCATCTGCACAACAACCAAGCCAAACTATTTTCATTGTTTGCATGTCATGGGTACATAAAAGGCTGTGTGTGTTGTGCAATTATTTGGATACTTTCTAATAGATGGAACAGCAATAAAGTGAGAGGAAAACACTCTTAATTTCAACAGATCCAACTAAAATACAGGTACAACTCTTTTTACTGTGCTTCTCTTTTTGTGCTTCACAGATATTCTATTTTTTTACATATCGATGGTAAGACCTATCACCAGAAAAAATATTAAAACTTGCTTTATTGTGATACTCGCTTTGTTATGATACTCACTTTATTGCAGTGGTCTGGAATGGAACTCACAATCTCCAAGGTATGTATTTATGTATATTTTCCCTGTTAAAGAAACTCTCAGATAAGGTGCTTTTCCACATCTGGAAACTGACAGCTTTGAACCATATTACTTCATCATGGTAGCACTTAATCCCTAGCAAGAAGAGCTGTAGAATCTACTTAATAATACAACGGTTTAATCCATTCTTTAGTGTCTTAGAATTTTAGTAGTGAGGGTTTACTGCAAGGATAAAAAATAAAAAACCAGACCTAGAACTAAAATGAAATGTTATCCAGCACAATTTTACATGAAGAGATGGAAATACATAAGTATAACGTGACAGTCTTATATCTTTAGGAAATTAATAGCCAGAAAGGTTCAGTCCTCCAGTTCCTACTTCAATATTAATGGGTTGAGCAATTTCTACCTGGAACAAGTCCCTTTAATACCACCTGGTCTACTTCCCAGCAGTAAATTCCACTCCCAGGATTGTCACGGCTCATCTAGATAGCACAGTGAGTTTCCTCCATAAGTCTGCTCTTAGAGCTTAAACAATTTAAGATATAACGAGACGTGAAGGTGTTTATCATGAGGCAAAATGGAACTCTGAGCCAAAGCAACAGGAGCTGGATATCCTGGGCAGGTTGAGAACAGAAACTCTTATTTTTCTTTAAAACATACTGGGGAAAAAAAAACCTATTCTATAAGGTTTAGTAAAAATAAAACTATTCTATAAGGTTTACCAAAGCAGAAGTAACTCTCTACCTTACAGAAATTTAAGAGAACAAAGTGACATTTTAGAAATACAGTTGAAGAAGAGCAAACATCTTTGATCACTTCCCCTTGTTTCCTTTCCACACAAAATTTTGGTTCAAGAAAGTTGTAATTTACCTAACCCCATAATAAATGGCATAAATTTTGCAAGAGAAACTCTCTTTAAAGAGTAGTAATCAGAATCCTTGTTATGGATTTTATAGATTTCAGGAAGGAAAAGTAAAGACCAACAAAAATTAGGAAAGGAGAGAAAGAGAAGAAAACCCAAGATACTAAAAATAAATTTGGTTTAAAGTGGAACTTAGATTTCTGATAAATATTATGAACCAAGGTAACAAAATAAATCCTCCCCTCTTGTTCTAAATTCATGGGGAAAAAAACTGCATAAAATAGAAAGTAACAATTAGGTATCAAGCGTGAGCCAAAGCAGAAGTGCCAATAATGAAGAGAAAACTCAAAGTCAACGCATTGATAAGAGATTAAGTGGAAATGGCTTATGAGATGTAAAAAAAAAAAAAAAAAAAGGTGGGGGCTGGGGGTTACAGGTCTTAACAGCTAAGGAGCAGGAAGGAAATTCCAGGATTCAGTTCAGGGGGAAATGGAAATAATCTATGTGCATAAAGCTAAAGAAAGTCACAAAGTTTGAATCCATCTGTCAATAATGTTGTGACTGTATGGGGACAGTTAGGTGTTGGAAATGTCGGTGGGAGGGCACTTTATAAAGTATATGACTGTCTACCCACCATGCTGTATACCTGAAACTAATATGATATTGAATGTCAACTCTAATTGAAAAATTTTTTAAATTAAAAGATTTATAACAAACAGGAGACTTCACATTATAAAATCTAGACATAATTGAACTGGGTTAATGGGCATTTAAATAGATATAACAGAAGCCCTCTTTACAGAATGTTTTATATAAGACCCTTTGGATTAAATAATATCCCCTTTCTTTTTCCCAATAAATTAGATAATCTCCAAAGCATAGTGAAATATAGCAACTGGAATGCAATTTGACAAGACTATTGGGCTGCCTAACATCTACATTCCCACCTTCTTCCAACTTTTTTCATGTACCCTCCCTATCTACAGCATGATTCAAAGACAAAGACCCCATCTGCGGCCCTCAATGTAGATACTGATTAGTAAGAGACTGAAAAGTTAATTCCAATTTTCCTTCCCAATAATTTAGCATGTGACTCAGTCTGAAGGTTGAAGGAAAGTCTACTGTGGAGGAGGCAGGATAGAAGGACTTTTGAGAAAGATTTTCTTATAATTAAGAAAGTGGCACAGGAACACCTGGAAATGATATCATCCTGATAGCCTACGGAAAAACCAACATACAGTCTAATGCCAGTACACCTAGTTAATGGACAATTTTAAACATTTGTACTGTGGTTGTACCTACACCTCTTTGACCTGCCTTTTACAGACTGTTTTCTCACCACAGTGCAGTGATATTGTGAAATCAACAGTGCAAACACTTCCCACCCCCCGTTTATGAAATGAAACCACCACACTCTGTAGAAAACATGGATTAGGAAGACAAGGTCAGGAAACCAGAAGACTTTCATAATACACAACAAGAAATTTCTACATATCAAAATTTGAATTTAGCTAATTGGGGTCTTAGAAAAATGTATTGCCTTCTATAATAACTGAAAATATATGATTCAAGTAATTTGGAAAATATAAACATGGTAAATATAAGGAAAACAGAAGAAAATCAAAATAGAACAAAAGCTAGTGAAGAAAAAGCAAATAGAGGTTAACAAAATCCAAATCAGCTACCTTAAAAAAAGAAACATAAAGTAGACAAAGTTCTACAACACTGAACAAATAACAACGCAAAAACTAAAAATAAATATCACAAAGCATACAAATAAAAACAGGGTAAAAATACAGTGTAGATTTTAGAAGTACTCATGAATCAGAAATAACAGCAATGGACTTTTAGGTGAGTGAGAAACTTCTACTCTGTGAAGTCACAGAAAGCTTGGGTGAGTTTTTTACAGCAGCTTGTACTACTCTAATAAAATCAGTAAGGGGCAACAGGGTATAAAATAGCAAGATTTGTTTAAAAAAATAGCCTTTTTAACACACCAGTAATAGAAAGAGAAAGCAACAGAAAAAAATATCATACATGATAGCAGCAAATGAGGTATCTAAAGTGAATCTACCATAGACATATAAGAACTTTACTACCAAAAGGCTTAAGATATTACTTATGGTCATAAAAGAGAACTTAAATAAATTTCTAAATAAACCATGCTATAGATGACAAGACTTGCTGCTATAAAAACATCTAATTTTACCTAAATTAGTCTTTTAAAAAAATCAATGCAAATTCTTATCAAAGTCTTGAGAGGATTTTTTTAAAAAAGGAATTTGTTGGTGTCATTACAAAATTCAAAAGAAAGAGTTCTAGATCAGTAGTCTCCAACATTTTTGGTACCAGGGACTGGTTTTGTGGAAGGCCATTTTTCCACGGACGGGGTGGGGGGGTATTGGTTTCAGGATGATTTATGTGCTTTACATTCAAGCCGGCCTCCTGCTGTGTGGCCCAGTTCCCAACAGGCCCGGACCGGTACTGGTCTGTGGCCTGGAGGTTGGGAACCCCTGCTCTAGATGATTTTGACATAGACCACTGAGGAAATTGTTCTTCTAGTATCTACCAGAACTTTAAAATAGTATATAAAATGGTAATGAACTAGGCACAGCAATAGTAAATAGGGAATGGGAATTACAGTAATAACAAAAAGTTGAATGAAAAACCATACAGAGCCCAGAAACAAACTCAAGTGCTTATGGGAACTTACTGTATCATATAGGTGGTACTCCAACTGCCTTTCCATAGAGAAAAACTAAAATAAAAATCTTTCTTCACACACACACATTTCAGATATATTAAATACTTACATATGGAAACAATATCTTAACATATATAAAAACAATTCTGTTAAAATATATTATCCCATTATTTTGAACTTCCAGCCAAGATGGAGGCGTTGGTAGATGCACTGTGCCTTCTTGCACAACCAAAAGAAGGACAACAACAATTTAAAAACAAAAAACCAACCAGAACTCACAGAAAATTGACTTGTATGGAAGTCTGACAACTAAGGAGTTAAAGAAGACACATTCATCCAAACAGGTAGGAGGGGCAGAATTGGGCAGCTGGGAGGAGAGGACTCATGGCAAAGTGGCCCGGCTGGTGGACCCAGCAAGGATGCAGATTATGGAGTGGGGAGCACAGGGCTGCAGCTGGCCTGCAAGGCGGCAGCTGGTGGAGCGGGTGGTCCCACATTCAATCGCAGATAAAACGGGAGAAACAACCGGGGAGTGGGACAGACTGCACGACCCAGTGCCCCGGCTCGGGAAATAAAACCTCAAACCACAGACTGAAAACACCTGTGGGGGTTAAAGCAGCAGGAGAAATACCCAGCCTCACAGGAGAGTTCATTGGAGAGGCCCACAGGATCTTAGAACGTACACAAGCCCACCTACGCAGGATTCAGCACCAGAAGGGCCCAATTTGCTTGTGGCAAGTGGGGGAAGTGACTAAAATCTGGCAGAGATTGGAGCAAACACCATTGTTCCCTCTCGTACCCCTCCCCCACATACAGCATCACAACCCAGCACGTGGGTTGCCCTGCCTTGGTGAACACCTAAGGCTCTGACCCTCACTACTAAAAGGCACATCAAGACAAAAAAAAATGGTGCAAACGAAAGAACAGATCAAAACCCCAGAAAAAAATACAACTAAGTGACAAAGAGATAGCCAACCTATCAGATGCACAGTTCAAAACACTGGTAATCAGGATGCTCACAGAATTGGTTGAATTTGGTCCCAAATTAGATGAATAGGTGAAGGCTACAATAAGTGAAGTAAAGGAAAATGTATAGGAAACCAATAGTGGTGGGAAGGAAACTGGGACTCAAATCAACAGTGTGGACCAGAAGGAAGAAAGATATATCCAATCAGAAAAAAATGAAGAAACAAGCATTCAAAAAAACTTAGGAGAGGCTTAGGAACCTCCAGAACAACTTTAAATGTTCCTACATCCGAATTATAGGGGGGTACCAGAAGGAGAAGAGGAAGAGCAACAAGTGGAAAAGTTATTTGAACAAATAATAAAGGAGAACTTCCCCAATCTGGCAAAGGAAATAGACTTCCAGGAAGTCCAGGAAGCTCAGAGAGTCCCAAAGAACTTGGACCCAAGGAGGAACACACCAAGACACATACATCATAATTACATTAGCCAAGATTAAAATGAAGGAGAGAATTCTAGAAGCAGCAAGGGATAAGGGCACAGTCACCTACAAAGGAGTTCCCATCAGACTGTCAGCTGATTTCTCAAAAGAGACTTTACAGGCAAGAAGGGGCTGGAAAGAAATATTCCAAGTCATGAAAAGGCAAGGACCTACATTCAAGATTGCTCTATCCAGTAAAGTTTTCATTTAGAATGGAAAGGCAGATAAAGTGCTTCTCAGATAAGGTCAAGTTAAAGGGGTTCATCATCACCAAGCCCTTATTATATGAAATGTGAAAGAGACTTATCTCCTGGCTGGTATAGCTCAGTGGATTGAGCATGGGCCTGTGAACCAAAGGAGTGTGGTTCAATTCCCAGTCAGGGCACATGGCTGGGTTGCAGGACAGTTCCCAGCAGGGGACGCACAAGAGGCAACCATACATTGATATTTCTCTCCCTCTCTCCTTCCCTTCCCCTGTAAGGATCTTAAAAAAAAATAAATAAAGAGACTTATCTAAGAAAAAGAAGATAAAAAATATGAACAGTAAAATGACAGCAAATTCACAATTATTAACAACCACACCTAAAACAAACTAAGCAAACAACTAGAACAGGAGCAGAACCACAGAAATGGAGATCACATGGAGGGTTATCAATAGGGAAGTGAGAGGGAGAGAGAGGGAGAAAAGGTACAGAGAATAAGTAGCATAGATGGTAGGTAGAAAATAGATAGGGGGAGCTTAAGAATAGTATAGGAAAAATATAAGCCAAAGAACTTATATGTACCACCCATGGATAAGAACTAAAAGGGGGAATGTGGGTGGGAGGGAGTGTGCAGGGTGGAGGGGAGTGAAGGGGGGGAAATGGGACAACATAATAGCATAATAAAATATATTAAAAAAATATTATCCCCTCTAAGATGTTTTATCAAAAGATGGAAGCATCTCATTCATACTGGCTGTTTATGTTTATCTTCACCTACAGATTGGAATGCTCTACAAAAATTGTGTGTTTATAAGAATTCTCTGAAGTGAGAAGACACATAGAACCTCAATGGGTACTTCATCCAGTGTTTAGCAGTGTGGGAGCATGTAGTAAGTCTAGAAACAAGACACAAGTAGTGTTAAATGCTCTAAAAAACCAAAACAAAATAAAGGGCAAAGTATTAGGGGGACTAGTACTGACTGGAAGGACCTAGCTAGACTTCTTCACAGCCAATGTGATTTGGTCTCAGCAATGGGAAAAGCACGGAACCATAAGAGTAAGAATTATGGAGAAAACAGTGATTGAATGCTTTGCGCAAAAGCATGAGGGAGGGAGAATATAAGGTAAGTTTAGACAGATGTTTCTGGAGAGTGGAGACAAGAAGTATAAAGTAAAATAAAGACAGAAATGTATCTAGGAACAAAATTACTGAGGGTTGACTGAGATACGGAGCTTGTAAAGGTTTCTGAACGCACATTCAACATAATGAATTTATGTTCCCATTGAAAGTAGTAAACTTATTTCCATTGAACAACTGGTTAGAAAAAAAATGTTTTCAATAATATACCTGTACATTAGAAATGTCATGACAGTACTTTTATCCAGTTCATATTCAGTTTAGTGATCTGGATTATTCTGATCTGTCCCGAAGATGAAAAAAGCAAA
Source organism: Anoura caudifer (assembly GCA_004027475.1). Lineage (NCBI taxonomy): Eukaryota > Metazoa > Chordata > Mammalia > Chiroptera > Phyllostomidae > Anoura > Anoura caudifer. The sequence continues at coordinate 23,381 of PVKU01007826.1, forward strand.
TTAAAGCAGTAATGTTGCCTTTTATTTCATATTATATTTCAAGCTATGAGTGAGGGAACCATGGTATGAAATAAATATTTCTAATATTTATCTTTTAACAACAGAAAAAAGTAACAATGAATAAAAATCTTGGTTCTTTTTGTGAAAAGTTAAGAAATCATATCCATACAATCACCCTTTTATGAAAGAGCAATACTATTTTTTTAAAACCTCACTTGAGGATATGTTTATTGATTTTAGGAAAAGAAGGACGTAGAAAGAAAGAGAGAGAAAGAGAGAGAGGGAAACATCAATGTGAGAGAAAAACATCAATTAGTTGCCTCCCATTGTTGTCTGGACCAGGGACTGAACTTGCAACCTAGGTATGTGCCTGACTGGGAATTGAACCTGCAACCTTTTAGTGTAAGGGACAATGCTCCAACCAACTAAGTCACCTGGCCAGGGCAAAACTATCCTCTTTTACCAGTGTTGTTCTTCTTACAACTTTAACCCCCAACTCCAGATTTTGACCACTGGATAAAGGCAGACAATTCTGAGATTACAAATGTTTTATAAATGAGCTAGGAAAATGCAAACACAAAGAAAATATAAACAGTAAGGAAGAGAATAAGAAACAATGAAAGAAAAAGAAAGATGGAGCCAAAGACAAAGGAACATGAAAGGGACTACTATACATTTCTGAGCTCGAAAGAACAGCAAACATGACACCACAGCCCTGACTAGGCAAATGCATTTTGGCGGGTGCATTCCAGAAGTGCATGTTACCACCTATGAAACTCAAGCTTAATTTCAAGATCAAAAGCATTTGCTATCTCTCTAGTTGGTAACTACCCTGCACTCTTTAACCAGAAAATGCATGGCCACAAACACACTGAGAAATAAATTCATTCTGGGTGGAACATTACTCCAATGTCAATGCGGTGTGTTATAAGTATGCCAAAATTAGGATAAAAAGGCAAAGAAGAAAAAGAATGAATCCAGCCACAATTGTTTTCACATGCATAACAAAGATATCCACTGCTAAAAAAAAAGTTCATCTACTTTCCCTCTTTACAATAACATATGTATAAAATTGAAGTATACAACACAAATATTTTCCATAGCAACTAACCCTAAATAGGCATTTTTCATTTAATTTCCTAGAATATTAAGCCATGAAGAAAAGATTAACTTTAAGTCTGAACAATATTCAATCTGTCTTGAAGATCTAACTTGTATAAAAGACAAAAAACATAAAGCCTATTTTAAAAAATCATTTATTTGACTGTATGTCCCCTTAGAATACTTTTGAGGATGAAATAATTTAGTACAATTCAAAAAATATGTACTGAGTGCCAATGGAATTTCCTAAATGTTGAGGACAATAAAGTTGCCTTTTGTTATGTTAATGAGGTGACTTCTGGACCCTAGCCAAAAGAGGGGGCTAATTGCCAGGAAAATCAACTACCTGATTAAAGGTTTGGAACTTTCAGACCCAACTCTGGACCTCTGGGAGGAAAGGAGCTGGAGGCTGTATTCAAACAATAATGGCCCATGACTATGTAATAGAGCCTCCATAAAAAACCCAGGAGGACTTCTCACGGTTGGTCTTTTTCAGGAGAGCTTTCATGTTAGGGAACCAGTATGCTTCCACTTGCCACTATGCCTGGCTGTGAGTTCCTTTGTTCAGGACCTTGTCCTATGTGTCTCTTCATCTGGCTGTTGATCCATATCCTTTAATTTCCTTTTATAATAAACCAGTAATCCAGTAAGTAAAATGTTTCTGAGTTCTCTGAGCTGCTTTCGTATACAGGGTTGGTCACAACATAGACAAGAGCCTGGGCTTTGGGCTATTAAATGAAGTTATGTTTGGGTATGGGGGTAGCACAGTCTTGTAATACTGAAACCTTAAGTGTGGAATCTGATGCTATTTTTTGGTAGTGTCAGAACTGAGTCGAACTCATAGACACCCTGCTGGTGTCTTAATAGTGTATACGGAACTCCTCAAATCTTGGAATTGGGTTAGGGAACCCCTATTTATTGGGGACTCAAGATGAGCAACACTTCTGAATGCCAAGCATCTAGAAAAAATAATGAAGTCTGCAAATAAATGACTAATACGATGAGTAAATCCAACAGAAACACAGATACAATAAAATTTCACTGTCATCAGAAAGTTCTATATAAAACCCTTTTCACATAAATACCTTTCATTTTTTTCATTTAGTGACTTTCATTTTCTTCATGTTTTGCATAACATTTTAAAAAGTTTAATCTTTATTGCATTGTTTCCATTACCAATTAGTGCGCTTATACCACCCTCCCCCAGCAATCACTAATCGTTGTCCACATGTCCTTTTTCCTTTTTGCTCAACCCCTTTAACCCCTAAACGCCAACCCCTACCCCCACTAGCTGTCATCTACTTTCCATCTATGAGTGTGTCTCTGTTTTGCTTGTTAGTTCAGTTTGTTATTAGATTCCACATATGAGTAAAGTCATATGGTGTTTGTTTTTCTCTGACTGGCTTATTTCACTTAGCATAATGTTCTTCAGGTCCACCCATACTGTAGCAAAGAGTCAAATCTTCTTTTTTTATGGCCGAGTAGAACTGCATTGTGTAAATGTTCCATAAGATTTTTTTATCCACTCATCTACTGATGGACAGTTGGGCTGCTTCCATATCTTGGTAATTGTAAATAACGCTGCTATGAACACAGAGGTGCTTATGTTCTTCCGAATTAGTGTTCTGGGTTCCTTCAGATCTATTCCCAGAAGTGGGATCACTGGGTCAAAAGGCAGATCCATTTTTAATATTTTGAGGTATCTCCATACTGCTTTCCACAGTGGCTACACCAATCTGCATTCCCTCCAACAGTGCACTTGGGTTTCTTTCTCCACATACTGGCCAGCAATTGTTGTTTGTTGATTTATTGATGATAGCCATTCTGACAGGTGTGAGATGGTATCTCACTGTGGTTTTAATGTGCATTTCTCTGATTATTAGTGACACTGAGCATCATATGTCTATTGGCCATTTGTATGTCCTTATTGGAGAAGCGTCTATTCAGATCCTTTGCCCATTTTTTAACTGGGTTGTTTTTTGGTGTTGAGTTTTGTTAAGTACATTATAGATTTTCGACATTAACCCTTATCAGATGTATTGACCAATATGTCTCCCATTCTGTGGGTTGTCTTTTTATTTTGTTGATGTTTTCCTTTGCTGTGCAAAAACTCTAGTTTTAGGTAGTCACATTTATTTTTTCTTTTGTTTCCCTTGCCTGGGGAGATGTAGCCAATAAAAATTTCTACAAGCGACATCCAAGATTTTGCTTCTACAATTTTTATGGTTTTGGTTCTAACATTCAAATCTTTCATCCATTTTGAATTTATTCTTGTGTGTGGTTTAAGAACATGGTCTAGTTTCATTTTTATGCATATACCTGTAAACTTTCCCAACACCATTTATTGAATAACCTATCTTTAGCCCATTATATGTGCTTGCTTCCTCTGTCAAATATTCACTGACTATAAAGGTGTGGGCTTTTTTCTGGGCTTGCTATTCTGTTCCACAGACATATGTGTTAGTCTTTTTTGTAAAGATTTTATTTATTTATTTTTAGAAGGGGAAGGGAGGGAGGAAGAGAGGGAGGGAAATATCAACATTTAGTTGCCTCTGGAGTGCCCCCACTAGGAACCTGGCCTGCGACCCAGGCATATGCCCTGACTAGGAATTGAACCAGCGACTCTTTGTTTTGCAGTCCAGTGCTCAATCCACTGAGCCACACCAGGCAAGGTTATGTGTTGGTTTTTATGCCAGTAGAAGGCTGTTTTGATTACTATGGCCTTGTAGTATAGTTTGATATTAGGTAGTGTGATTCCTCCAACATTGTTCTTTCTCAGAATTGCTGTTGCTATGCAGGGTTTTTGTGGTTCCATATACATTTTTGAAATATTTTTCCTAGTTCTGTAAAATATGTCCTTGGAATCTTGATAGGAATTGCACTGAATCTACAGATTGCTTTGGGTAGTATGGACATTTCAATGATGTTATCTCTTCCTATCCATGAACATGGTATATGCTTCAACTTATTAGTATCTTCTTCAATTTCTTTTCTCAGTGTCTTATTTCCATGAACAGGTCTTTTACATCACTGGTTAGGTTTTTTCTTAGGTAGCAATTGTGAATGGGATTGTTTTCTTAATTCCCCTTTCTGTTAGTTAATCATTGGCATATAAAAATGTAACTGATTTCTGGATATTAATTTTGTATCCTGTTACTTTGCTGAATTCATTTATCAGTTCAACTAGTTTCTTGGTGGGATCTTTGGGGTTCTGTATGTATAGCATCACTGAGCTTTTTCTTGTTTCATGAGATTGCCTTGTAATGCTATGAATTTCACTCTTAGGATTGCTTTCCCAGTGTCCCATAGATTTTGGATTGTTGTGTCATTTTCATTTGTTTCAAGGCATCTTTTGATTTCTTCCTTGCTCTCATTTGTAACCCATTCATTATTTAATTAACATGTTATTTAGCTTCCATGTCTTGATGTGTATTTCAGTGTTCTTATGGTTGATTTCTAGTTTCATTGCACTGTAGTCAGAGAAGACACTTGATATGATTTCAATCTTCTTAAATTTACTGAGACTTGTTTTGTGTCCTACCATGTGGTATATCCTAGAAAAGGTTCCATGTGCCCTTGAAATATATGTATACTCTGCTGCTTTGGGATGAAATGCTCTGAAGATATCAATTAAATCCATTTGATCTAGTGTGTTGTTTAAGGCCGCTGTCTCCTTATTGATTTCCTGCCTGTAAGATCTATCCATCGATGGGATGTTAAAATCCCCAGCTATGACTGCATCTCTGTCTACCTCTCCTTTTATGTTCATCAAGATTTGCTTCACATATTTAGATGCTCCTATGTTGGGTGTGTAAATGTTTACTAGGGTTATATGCTCTTGTTGGATTGTTCCCTTTATCATTATATAGTGTCCTTCTTTGTCTCTTACTATTGCCTCAGTTTTAAAGTCTATTTTGTCAGATATCAGTACTGCTATCCCAGCTGTTTTGTCTTTTCCATTTGCATGAAGTATCTTTTTCCAACTCTTTAGTCTGTGTGTATCTTTTGATCTGAGATAGGTCTCTTGGAGGCAGTCTGAGTGTGTGTGTGTGTGTGTGTATAAAACAAGATATACATATAAAATATATATAACTATATATATAACTATATATATATATATATATATATGTATCTTGTTATCTTATCCATTCAGCTACCCTATATCTTTTGGTTGGAGCATTTAAGCCATTTACATTTAAGGTAATTACTGATAGATACAAATGTAGTGCCATTTTATTGTTAGACTTCCTTCCATCCTTCCTTCTTTCCTTCCTTCCTTCCTTCCTTCTGCTTCGAGCAAGCACTTTAACATTTGTTGCAGTACTGGTTTGGTGTAAACAAACTTCTTTAGCTTTTTCTTGTCTGGAAGCTACTTATTTCTGCTTTGATTTTAAATGACAGCCTTGCTGGGTAAAACAGCCTTGGTTGGAGGTCCTTGCTTTTCATCACCTTGAATATTTCATGCCACACCCTTGTGGCCTGGAATGTTTCTGTTGAGTAATCATATGCCAGTCTAATGGATGCTCCCTTGTAGGTAATTACCTGCTTTTCTCTTGTAGCTTTTAGGATGCTCTCTGTGTCTTTAAACCTTGTCATTTTAATTGCGATGTGTCTCAGTGTAGGCCTCTTTGGGTTCGACTTGTTTGGGACTCTCTGAGCTTCGTGGACTTGTGCAACTTTTACCTTGACCAGATTAGAGAAGTTTTCAGTCATTATTTCTTCAAATAGTTTCTTTATCCCTTGCTCACTCTCTTTTCCTTCTGGTACTCCCATGATACAGATGTTGTTACATTTTATGTTGTCTATGTTTCTTACTCTCTTCATTTTCTAAAATTATTTTTTCTTTTTGCTGCTCTGCTTGGGTGTTTCTTCTACCTTGTCTTCTAAAACTCTGAGTCTATCTATACCTTGCTTCATCTAACCTAATTTTTATTCCTTATAGTGTATTATTTTTTTAAGATTTTATTTATTATTTTTATAGAGAAGGGAAAGGAGAAAGAGTGGGAGAGAAACATCAATCAGTTGTCTCTCCCATGTCCCCAACTGGGGACCTGACCAACAACCCAGGCATGTGCCCTGACCAGGAATTGAACCAGAGACCCTTCAGTCCACAGGCAGCACTCAATTCACTGAGTCACACCAGCCAGGGCTTCTAGTGTATTATTTATCTCAGATGTTGTATTCTTTATTTTTGATTGGTACTTTATGGTTTCTATGTCTTTTCTCATGCTGTTGAGTATCCTTATAATCATTACTCTAACCGCTCAATCTGATAAATTGCTTACCTCCCATCTATTTCTTCTGGAGAATTCTCTTGTTCTTTCATTTGGGGTCTGTTTCTTTGTCTTCACATTTTGGCTGCTTCTTTGTATTTTCCACCTTAGATATTAAACTAAATAATTTGGTGGTGATATATTAGCTTTCTTATTTATGTTAAATTCAATTTGCTAAGACTTTATTGGAGAAATTTATATCAATGTCCATGAGAGAGAATGGTCTGTAATTCTCTTCACATATGTATCTGTCAGGTTTAAGTGTGAGGGTTATTCTGGTTTCATTAGATTAATTAGGAGTATCTCCTCTATTTTCTAAAGAGTTTCCATAAGGTTGGTATTATTTCTTACTTACATGTTTAGTAAAATTCACTCAAGCCATCTGGGCCTGGAGTTTTCATTATGGAAATATTTTCAATTACAAATTCAATTTATTTAATAAATATATGCTTCATCAATTTTTTTATTCCTTTTGATCCAGTTTTGATAAATTGTCTTTTTCAAAGAATTTATGTTTTATCTAAGTTATCATTTTTATTGATGTAAAGCTGTTCAAAACATTCTTGTTCTTTTTAAACCTCTTTAGAATCTCAAGGGACAGCCCCTCTTACACTTTTTTCATTCCGAATACAGATAAGTCATGTGTCTTCCTTTCTCCCGTGGTCAATCTTTCTAGGGACATATCAATTTTATCAGTTCTTAATGAAATCAAAGTGAATGGCTGACTTGGAATTTTCTACAATGTCTATTTCTTAATTCCTTGATTTCTATTCTTATCTTTATTACTCATTTTATTCTGTTTACATTGGTTTGCTTTGCTCTTCTTTCTCTAGTTTCTCAGTGAGGAAACTCACATTACTGCATTTGAAATTTCTTTTCTAATACAGGCACATAAAAGTATAAATTTCATTCTAAGCACTACATGAGCTGCATAACACAAAGTTTCACATTTGTATTTTCATTTTGTCAGTTCAAAATGTTTTTTTATATTCCTGTGACTTCTTTTCTAAGCCATATCTGAAATTGTGTGTTTTAATTTACAAACATTTGGAAGATTTTCCAAAATGTTATTATTATTAAATTCTAACAATTCCACTGTGGTTAGAAAACAATTCTGATATTTGGCCTTTTGAAATTTATTACAACTTATTCTTATGGCCCAACATATGGTCTACATTGGTGAACAAGCCATACATATTTGAAAAACACATACAGGGTGTGGCAGAAGAAAGACTTACTTGAGTGTGGTTGGTAAGGTAATAATATGGGTGTAATAATTTATAGGTTTAATTTGAACATTTCACCTAAAATGTCATGTGGTGTGCTTCAGTGTAATATTATTATGTTACAGAATTATGCTTATGTATTTTGTAATAAAAGATTTTTTAATGAAAAAGGGGTATTATGTGGGCCAGACCTATATATTATTCTTCATTTGTTGGGTATACTATTCTATAAATATTAAATAAGTTGATGCTAGTCTTTAGTTCTTCTGTTACTAGGTGCACACATAATGACAATATTGCTATGTCTTTTTGACAAACTGTCCTCTTTATCATTATGATATTGCCTTTATCTCTGGAAATACTCTTTGGAAGTTTCTGTTATTTGATATTAACAGCCATACCAATTTCCTTATGATTATTCTTTACAAGAATTATCTTTTCCATCCTTTAATTTCAACCTATTTATATTTATTACAGGGTATGTCTTGCAGTTAGCATATCTTTAAACCAACTAGAATTGGCTTAAAAAAAAAAAAAACAAATCTAATAAGCTCTGTTCTTTAATTGGAGTATTTAGTTCATTTGGTTTTGACCTAAATATTGAAATGCTGAATTTATATCTATCATCCATTCATCCCTTCTAGTCTTTGTTCCTCTGCTATTCCTTTCCCACCCTTTTTCTTCTAAGTTAATGAAATAACTTGTAGTATATTTTATTTTCTATATTAACTTTCAGTTATTTAAATATTTGTTTTTGTGGCTAACTTTTGGTAGTTGCTCTAAACAAACAATATGCATCTTTAAATCATCAAAGTCTATTTAGATGAAAAGGTATAAAACTTCACAACTGACACTTCAAATTTTCTACTTCACAAAGCTAGCAACCTTACAACAGTATAATTCCACCCTCCTAATCTTTTGTGCTATTATTGTCATATCTTTCATTTTTATATACATTATAAATTTGACCTTACAATGTTATTTTTGCTTTAAATGATAAGTTGTCTTTAAGGAAAATATGAGAGAAAGCTTCTTACATATATATTCACTTATTTACCATGTCTCTTACTCAAGATCAAATAATTTCCATTGATTTGTTTTAAAATTTATGGACTTTCTTTCAACAGCTTTAATTTGTAATTGAGACCACCCAGTGAATTTTTAATTTCAATGTCAGCCTTCAAATTTCCATTTTTGAAAAACAGTTTCTTTCTTGGCTGAGGTTTCTTATCTCTTTTATCATCAATCTGACATTTTCCTTTAAGTCTTTTAAGCATTTTCCTAAGAGTGACTTTAAAGTCTTCATCTGTTAAATCCATTAGAACTTCTCTGAGTTGATTCCTACTACATGTTTTTCTCACTATGGGTCATATGTTACTGTTTCTTTGCATGTCTGGCAATTTTTAAAAATCCAACATAGCATATTGTAGAAGGGAGTCCAACCTTTTGGCATCTCTGGGTCACACAGGAAAAAGAAGAGTTTGCCTTGGGCCACACATGAAATATAAAAACACTAATGAAAAAGTGATGAGCAAAAAAAAGGTTTTAAGTGAATTTACAATTTTGTGTCAGGCCACATTCATAGCCACCCTGGGCTGTGTGCAGCTCACAGGCCATGGGTTGGACACCCCGGGCAGTAGATGATACACTGCAAAGACTCCATATTCTGTTATTTTCTTCTGGAGAGCAATGATTTTTAGTCTAGTAGGTAATTCAGTTAACAGTTGATCTTGAACACGTGTAGGCTTTGGATTTATCTTCTGTCAGGGTGAGCTGTTGAAAGCTCAGGTTATTTCTCAGACCTCTCAATTCTATCTCCTCTACAGACTTTACAGGGGCTTTAAGTTTTGTTAGGCTAGGGCTACAGTAGGCTTTATTATAGGTCATGGTCCCTACTCCTAAACCCTAGCTTTTCTGTTATCTTGGCAAAACATTTGAAGTGTTAATAAGGATTTTGCTACTCTGACCAGGTTGAAAGTCCTAATGCCCCAGCACTGCTCTACTTCTAGTATCATAATGCCGCTTTCATTCCCATGCCAGCTGGTCTCTGCTAAGGCTTGGGTAGTCTCATCCAGTGAATGTGCAACCTAGTCCTCAGCCAAGAATTCATGGATGTATGACTCCCAATTTATTCTCAATATACTGTTTATGTATTTTACTTTTCTGATTTATTCAGAACATTTACAACTACAGAACCAAAGGACCTGAGAAGGTCACCTAGTCGAAGAACTACATAATTTTTTAAATCACAGGGACCTTAGAGATTTAGGAAACCCTTTCATTTCAGAATGACAAAACTACAAACCTGAAAAACTAAGTGTGATTGGATTTTCAGCTGTACCACGTTTTACAAATACTGGACCTCACCAATTTCAGAGTGTTTTCCTTACTACATTTCATTTGATCCTCAAAACAACCTAATAAGGTGGGTCTAATTATCATTATCCTTTTTTTATGGGTAAGAAAACTGACTTACAATGTAAGCATACTCTTTGCTACAAAGAGCATTTTATAATCCTCTTTTACTCAGGATCCTCTGATAAGAAAACGTTATGATTAAATGGATGAATTACTATCTTTTGCACCCAAAGCTTGAGGGAAGTTTTACCCATTTACAGAATGAGTCACTACCTTTTTGTTATTCTCTGAAAAACACTGAAAAGGAAGATCCCGAAAGGAAAAGATTTTTAAAAATATCCCAAAACTCAAACACCTCTCATACTGCTGCTATGTTAGTTAACAGATTTTTCTTACAATGGGTACTGCAACTAGTTTAAGGCATTAGGTTATCTATCTGTAACAGTTAACCTTTTAACTGATTCATATGTACTTAACAAAGAGACTATGGTTGACCTATACCCTCAGCAGAGGAAACAATGAAAAGTAAGAAATAGGTCAGTAATCCCACTCCTTTCCCCTTTGGGAGAAAGGATGACCTATACTCTTAAGTTCATCCTGCACAAGTGAGACCATTCTTGCACACAAAACATATATTAATAGGGTAAGAGAAAGAATTCTAAAACCTGGAAAATAGAGGCACTTTGAGGAACTTTATCAGAAAAGCTCAGTTCTTTACTTGCTACTTAAAGATTACTCCAGCTATTGGAGCCTTTTTTTTTTTTTACACGATTACATCATTAAAGAGCTTTTTTTTTTTTTTTAAAGAATGTGGTTTCTTCTGTTTGGAAGTCATCTGACCCTAAATGGCTAAAAGGAGGAATGGGCTTAGGTTTTAAAAGAGGATAAATGCAAAGAATATTGAAGGTAATTGTAATTGATTCTAATTTAGGTCACAAGAAAATGAAAATGTTTGAGAAAAATATGTAATACATGTCTATCTTGTGAAAAGCTGAACATCATGGTCAAAGTTTAGAAGCAGAAAGATGTAAGGAACTCTAAAATTACTATATTTAATCAATCCATGTCCACCATTGTCCTATAACAACTCAGGGCTCCAAATAAACTATTAGTTCTGAGGAACAAAGAAACAGTAGAGATCACACATTCTTCAAGGTGGACTGCATAAGAAAGTTGAGTGTCAAGGTAGAAAAAGAGGGTGCAAAACTAAAGAGTTAACCAAGACTAGGGAGGAAGTACAAAAGGCCCAAGGGATAGCTGATTATATAATAGATAATACAAATTTTGCCTTATAATTTTAATTATGACTTGTCCTGCTAGTGTTGTTTATTGCTATGCTGTACCAAATATCTTTTTTTCTCTTTCCTCAATTCCAGTGTAGGGAATTTCATATTAATTTATGTGACTTCCTATAACATATTTAACCTTAGAATTTTAGGACACTGTGAAAAACACTTCTAACTCTATCAGTTGTCTAATGGTTCTAAAGGCACTTGGTGGAAGAATAAGTAAGTGTAGCTTTATAAAATGTACAGATGTTCTTATATTGTTACTAGGCTATGATTCACATAATTATTTTCAATTTTGTGGTTAATTTGGAAGACTGTTATAAATCTGCAAATGTGTTTTTTTTTTTAATGCCAGCAACTCTACAATAAATTTTAAAATGAAATACTGCAGGATATCAGGAGATAAAATAATTTAAAATAAACTGTTTTAATTATTCAATGTATAATAGATTGATCGCCTATTCCACCTCCAAATAGTCTGAACTTTTTCCAGTAACCATTTTCTATGTGTTTTTTAGCCCTAAGCATATTCTATTTTTCTCTCTTAACAAGCAAGAATTTTTTAAATGTCAGAATTCAAATTATATCACCGGACTCTTTTTATGTACATATAAAATTTTATTTTCTGTTCGTGGAAAGTTAGATCTTTCCTTAGCCAAAAGGCACCTCAGGAGTACATAATTTAGCCCACAGAGTTTTGGATTTCTCTGCTAACTTTAACAATGAGATGCTACTTACTGAACAGCTATGGACTCTCAATGAAGCTAAAGAACTTTTCTACCACTTCCCCTAACAAACTAGTTCTCAGAGCAGTTAAATTCATAGTTTGATAAAAATTTTATTCCAAATGAAAAATTAGTCTTTTAAGCTTTATTTGTAATACCAACACAGGGTGAGACTATAGTAAGAGTCTGAATGCAGGGCCGTAGAAAATGAGCCAGCTCATCTAGAAATCTTAATAGTGAAGCTCATAACCTGCACTGATACTTAAAATTTTGTTAAGGTTATTAGAGCTGTTGTTCATTATTTTTTCCCCTTCTTCCATTCACCCTTTCTTTCTTAGGGAAAGGGCTAACATGAAAGTAGAATAAAAAATAATAATGGCTAACAAATCCACAGCGTAAGGAGAAGAACCGCCATGGGAACTGCGACTAAAAATGTTCCTTCTCTTTGGGGATGGCTAAGAGACCATCAAATGTTTCTACTGAGTAGCCACTGGCAGGTCACCAAGTGAACAGTTTCACATCTCCCCAACTCAAGGTCACCACTTACCTGTAACAGATACTTAACTAGTAGGACATTCCTTTTGGTCGGACTAGGTCAGGACTATTCTAAAAAACGAAACTATTTCAGTGCTTTATTGAAGAATTTTCTATACAAATGGGCCAACAGCCCCTTTCCTCAGGAAAACTTCTTATTCTAGATTCAGGTTCACTTATATGCATGTTTTGGTCTCTTTTGCACATTGCACTGCCCTCATATTTCTTCTACATTTCACATTTTCTAGTTATAATAAACAAGTCCTTTTACTTATTCAATTATCAATAATTAAACAATGTAAATCTTTAAAATATGGTGGGTCCTGCCATGATTATAGAGTGAGGAACCTGGTTCTCTTTGGCAATAGCCAAAAGTAAGTTACTGTCTTTCTCCTTTTAAATTTTCCTTAAATATTTTTGTTTTCCTACAAATCATCACCAGAAAATACTTCTACAAACTAATAATACCTGCTATTAAGTGTGCCTTATGCCAGACACTGTTCTCAATTCTACATATTAATAATTTATGTTATTGCTATGAAAATTTTATGAAGCTGGAATAATTAGTATTAACACTTAAAAATGAGAAGACCGAGGCACAGAGAGATTAAATGACGTGAAGTCATAGAGCTCATAAGTGACAAAGTCAGAATTCAGACTCTCCCTCTCCTGGGAAGTATGCATTTAGTAGCTGCCATAGGTCATCAGATGTAGATATCATGCAGAACTACTTGGAGGGAGTAAACACCTTTCAAATTGACTTTGGAATGAAGTGAATGAAAAATCCCTGGACAGATAATTAGCACAACTTGTTCAATATATAGAACGGAGTTCCAAAAATAGCAGAAAAATGTCTATTCCCTTGGTCAGCTGCATACTGAAAGGGAATAGAAAGTTCACTGTATCAGAACCCACAATATGTTACTATTCATAGTGTTTTGTGTATAATTATGCTTAGGTTAACTGTCTAGTTTTCATCTGAGGTTTTATGAATCATTACTTTATATTTATTTGTATGCCAAACTTAAACCTACATTTAAGAAAAATAGGGGTTTTAATTCACTGCTCTAGATGAAAAGAATAGAATAACTGTTGCTCCCCACACTTGGTAGAACTAGGTAGGTTGCTTCACAGGGTATTGCAAACAGAGATCATCTGTTAAAAACCACCACTCTCTCAACAGATTAGGGATAGAGTGAGGCCAAAGTGTTGAGGTAATTTATTAAAAGGAAGGTTTTAAATAACCACAGTAAGATTGAAAATGAAAGATAAAAACAAGGGGAAATTTAAGTGCAAATTAAAGCAAGGACTATTTTAAAACTTTAAGTTGACAAGAATACCATGATGCCACAGCCATAAATCCTGAGCAACTGAAGAAGGTGATATAAGTAATGTCAGAGCCATTTTGTTAATATTTATTAAATTTCTGTTATTTGCATATATTTCTTTATATATTTTAATTAGTTATCCCATGCCTTATTGTATAAGTGCTTGATCCTACCAAAAAAAGTTGTGCTAATCATAATGTTATTCAGAAACATAATCTCCAACCTAAGTTGGCAACGAAAGTTCATAATAGAGTTTAGTACTATGGTGCAAAAAACAAATTACACACAACTCCCTTTGCATGGTTTAAAGTATTCTTTAAAAAAAATATTTCGTATCGTCTCAAAGTACTAATAATAAAGGAAAATTCTTATACAAACACACCACTATCTTGCTATAGTCATTTGAACTGAGTGGGAAAGATTTGACAAATATAGTCAAGATACTGATACCTAGAGAAGACAAAACAAACAAAAAATACACACACACACACTTTTGCCTTAGCAGTACCAGTGTCTGCTTAAAAAAAAAAAATCACATATGATACCTTGTTTTTCCCCAAATTATATCCATTTTCCTTCCATTTTCTTAATTACTTTAAGCCCTTCTCAGCTCTATCTTCTACCATGTTCTACAAATGGTTCTCAGACTTCTTCAAATCAAATGATTTTACTCTTTATCACTCAAGAATTATTTCTACTACTCCATCTCCAAAATATCGAGATTTGAATTTTATTACCAATGTCTTATACCTCTTTCATTAACTTGCTCCTAATAAGTATATTTGCCAACTTTTTTCTCATCGTGATACTCAGAACCCTAACCTCTCTTTATTTCCCCAGCATATCAATCTATTTCTGCTTCAAGTATTCACCACTTCCAAGACCAGATGATCTGTAAATATTTTGCTAAAAGGTGAGAATCTGTTAACCTTGCACTGTGGCCTAATAATCCATAAGCACAGATGACACCCAATATGTACTTCCTGAATTCTTAGGTTGTTATCATGGTACCACAATAACGAGGTACCATGAAAATTCACACTAAGGTATCATGGCAAGATCTTCTGTTACTCTAAAATTCTGGTATTCAACATTCATCAATACTTCATATTAGCAGAAAAGAAGAGGGAATATTAGCCTAAAGCTCTAGCTGGGCTGAGAAAAGTTTGTTTCCATTATATCAGAGAGATTGCACATTATGCAGGGAAGAAGTAACTAAGAAAGTGAGCAAGTATCATGTGAAAGAAAAATTAATGGAGGAAGAATGCTGAGGAGGGACCACTGCTTAAAAGCTGTGATAGAGATAAAAAGCTAGCATCATGAAGGAGAAAGAATATATCCTCTGAGACAGAAGACAAACAACAACAACAACAACAAAGACAACTACTGAGGTAAAGGTAACTGAGGGATCCCAGGATAGACTTGGTTTCAGCCAAATGAGAATAAGATAATTAGGAAAGGGTGGGGGTTGACAATATAAGGGAGACAGTTCAATTGAACTTTTAAAGAAATATACTTATTCTAAAGAAAAGGACACCAGAATTTTTCAAAGTCACAGAGAAGAAAAAGAATCATCAATTATGTACTACCAGATGTATATATGCTTTGCAACAGATTTTTATGTCAGGAAGCCACAAGATGTGGGCCAAAGAGGAAAATAATGTACAGCAAAATTTTGCTAAAAGTGACAATTTTGTAAAAATTGACTGGTGAGTATGGCAAAATATTAGTTGTCAAATATGGGAGACAGGTATATGAGGGTTCATTATGTGATTCTCTACTTTTGTGTAACTCTGGAAATGTTTACAATAAAAAATTCTTTAAAAATTGCCTACCTACCATATGACCTCAGGAACAACAGTTATCTCACTATGCTTGACAATTTCCCAAAACATCCCAGAAGTTCTCAGAATTTTCAGAGATGCAACTGGATGCAAACACACATACTCTAGAGGACTTTATTTAAAGTTCAGTAAAGAAGAGTCAAAAATACTTCTATTTGACCAGGATTTGTCCCAAATTTGTTCTAGGGAGTGAGAAATCCAAGACGGCAGTAAAAGGAGGCTAAGTGTGTCAGAGCTCATAAACAGGTCCAGAAGAAGAAAGCAATGGAAAAAGTACTGCTATTAAGCACATGTATGAAGAATAAGATTAAAACACTTACTTCATCTCCAGAACTTCCTCTAAGTGTTTCCTTCTCTCTGCCCGAAGATTGGTCAAATGAGTTTCCTTTTCCGCCAGAGACTGTTGAGTAGAGGACAGCTTTGCTTTCATGGACTCTAGTTCCTGCTTCACTTTCTCCATGGCCATTAGTAACTCCTCCACCTGTGAGAAATAAGGAAAAGAGAAAAACTGAACCTCTTGATCAGTTACAGTCAGAGGACCAGGCAATGGGCAACTCTTAGGTCTACAGAATTGAGTATACACACACACCAAACTTCTGAACACTGTTTGGATCAGATGTATATATCAGCAAGACACAGCAAATAATGATATAAATCTCTGATCATCCCTCCACTGTAATTCTTTTCAGTTTTAGTCAGAAAGAATTTCATTTTATTTTCGATAAATGGAAAGACATATAAGTTCAGAAGGGACCCTCTGCCATAGACATTCTCTTTTATGACATTTATTTAGAAGTGGCTCAGAAATTTCCATGGAAATAACAATATAACACAGTAAAAATATAAAGAACAAAATCATAATAAATATTTATAGAAGAATTTTAGGAAATGAAATATAAACCTGACTAATAACAGATTTAGTATAAACATAAATGATTTTTCTGTTTGCACCATTAAAAAGAATTTATTTTTTAAAAAACAGCTATAACGCAATCAGATAATTTCTTGCTTTAAAGGCAGTTGTTTTTAAAGGAAGGCAGGAATAAAATATACATATGATTAGATAGGGTGGAGACAGAATGCTTGAAGTAAAAAGACCTGAAAAAACACTCAGGAGACAAAGACAGAATGCTAAAACACAAAAAACTAAGAGCTAGTTATGTACTTTATAGTCATTTCCACTTACTCTGAGTGGTTCCTGAATCATATTTAAATAAACATGTTCATTCTAATTCAGAAGCAGAAAATATGCTGATAAACTATCTGCGATCCCCAAAAACTAACCTTAATCAGGTAATGAACCAGCCAATGGCACCAACCACAAGAGTTTTTCAGGTTGCTCCTTGCCAAGAAATAATTTTGGTGACAGGGAACCTTTGAGAGGTAGAGGTAAGTGTAGACAGAGACAGGGGATCTGTCATTCATTGACTCCTACATAAACCAATTTGAATAGTAGTAAAACAGCAGTCTGGAGACAAAATCGCAGCATAACGAATCGGAGTTGTTGTTAACCTAATCAATGTCTCCATGCTGCCTGGGAACAGCTGCTGAATACTGATAATAAACAGATATATTTGGGTTTTGCCACCTGGATTACTTTATTTTGTGTATCTTTTCACAGATGATCAAGTTAATGTTCTCAGCTAACAGGACCTTCAGTCCTAGTTGCTGTGAGAATATATATTACACAGATCTCAGCTATGTAGTCACATTAGCTTTACATAAATATATATATCACTGTCTGCCCTTTTGAAACTGCCAATAATGGCGATTTCATTTTACCAGTTTAATTCATATAAAATCTTATCTAAAACTGAACTGATGCACCAAGGTATGTTCTTATGACACAAAATCAGTAATGGATAGCATCATTTATATGAGCTCTAATAAATAAAGTGTGGGATGTGTCCATTTTTTATGAACTTATCTTAAACATATCTCAAAAAATCTCCCTCCCGTCCTGTCTTTCACTACCCTAGGCAAGATATGCTATCGATTTCCCATATAACCTGGAGACATATTTTGTACACATACAAGCAAGCATGTATAAATAACCTATTTCTCCTTTCTACACACAAGGAAACCCACTCTATACATACAGAGTATCTAAACTTTTTACTGAAATACAGCAGACAGAAAAATACACAAATAAATGTACAACTTGAAGAATTTTCTCGGAATACACGTGTATAATTAGCACAGATCAATAAACAGTGCACTATTCACTACCCCAGAAACTCCCCTTACATCGCCTTTCCAGATAAAGAGTATGCATTATTCTCATAATCCAAGTTAGTCTTGCCTATTTGTTTTAACTTTGTGCAAATGAAATTACATAGTATAAAATTCTTTTCACTCAGGGTTATGTCTGTGAGATTCATCCACGTTGTTGGGTATAATTATAGTTCTACAATCCTCACAACTGCATGATATTTCCGACTTTTATATTGCCTTCAGTAGTAAACTGAATTAGTAGTCCCAATTAATCATTCCTCTGTAGTAATAGTAGATGTCCACACTGCTGTCCAGGCCTCATGATGGACAAAACACCCTAGATTTTGGCTTAGCTATGTGACTTGCTTTGAGCAATGGATGTTAGCAGATCAGACACAGATGAGGCTTGCAATATGTGTGATTAGGCTGCATTTCCAGCATCGCCAAAAAAACTATGTACTGAGTAGCTGTTGCCTCTCAAATGGGTCCTAGAATGAGCCGTGAGGATCAGAGCCAACTTAGCGAGCAACTAAAGCAGAGCCAACCACGCTAAACCCCCACTCTATGTGAATGAGAAATAAATGTTTACTTTACATATAAATTTATATATATATGTAAAGGTTCTCCAAAGAAAAACAACAGTATATACATTCAACAGAGTACATGTGGTATGTATACGCACACACACTGTATTCAGTATATATCCTACTGGTTTTTTTCCTCTGGAGAACCCTGACAAATGAATAAATAAATAAAGTAAAATACACTAATGTTATATTGATTAATGTAATTAATTATACCATTACATATTAATATATAAAATATAAATTATGTTTTATAATGAATTCTATACAAAATATAAATATATATTATATAATGTACTTTTATAGGGAGTGTGCTTATGGAGGCTGACAAGTACCAGGATGTGCAGAGTGAACAGGTAAGCTAGAAACCCAACAGAGCCAATGGTGTTGTTCCAGTCCAAAGGCTGGCAGGTGCAAGACCCAGGAAGAGCCAGTGTCTCAGGTCAAGCCCAAAGGCAGGCAAACATGGTGTCCCATTTTGAACATGATCAGTCAGGATTTACTCTCACTCAGGAGAGCGGAATCCTTTTTGTTCTATTCAGGCCTTAAACTGACTGGAGACTGAATAAAACAGGATGAGAACCACCCACATTAGGAAGAGCAATTTGCTTTACTCAAGTCTGTGGATTTAAATGTTATTCTCATCCAAAGACATCCTGGCAAAAATACCCAGAGAAGAGTTTGACTAGATATCTGAGCATCTGTGTGATCCAGTCAAGTTGTCAAATAAAATTAACCACCAAAATTTGCTGTTTTGGGGGGATTGTAGTACTTGTAGTACCTGACTGAGAAGCTTTCAAAGAGTTTTAAAATATTATGTTTCACACTTAGTCTTTAATCCACCTGGAATGGCTTGTTGCTTGCTCCTGGAGTGAGGTAGAGGTACAGTTTCAGTCTTCCCCATAAGGATATCCAATATCTTGATACCATTTATTACAAATCCATTCTAACATCACCATTGACATTTATCAATCATGTTTCTGTACTTTCTATTGTGGTTTACTGGTTTGCCTAGTCCTGCACCAAAATAACATTGTCTTAATTGTTATAGCTTTATAAGGCCTGATATCCTAGATGCTCATCTTAGCTATTCTTTAATTTCTACAAAAAATATTTGTGTTTATCATGTTCCAGGCACTGTTCTAGAACAGTTCATTCAAGAGATACAGTTAGGACTTTAATATCTTTTAAATATTTGTATAGTTTCCCCCCCAAACCTCTAATATTCTAATGATTCATTCCTATGCACTTTATATGCTTTTGAAATGTTATAGTAAATAGTAACTTTTTAAAAAAGTTCTCTTTGGTGCAGGATATAGAAATTCAATGGACTTCTGTATATTGATATTGTATCTAGTAGTCTTCTTAGATGCTCTTATTTATCAATAGATTTTAAAATTCATTACATAGACAACCATATTATATCTTTTTTCTTTCCTTCCCATTTTTTATAATATGTATTACTTTTACCTGACTTACTGTACAGTCTCAAATGATGACAGCATGAACTCTGTTCTATTTCTGATTTAAAGGAAATGCTTATAAGTTTTATCCATAAATAAGTCCTTTATCAGATTAAGTAAGGAAATGCCTTTTATTGGTAGCTAGTTAAGAATTTTTAAAGTTATAGATTAATATAAATTTTTGTGCATTTCTTAAGATAATCATATCACTTTCCCTTATCATCTTTTATTTTTATTTATTTTTAATTGTTATTCAAGTACAGTTGTCCCCATTTTCCCTCCATCACGCCCCCCACCCCACTCATCCCCACCCCCCTGCCCCATACATACACCCTTTGGCTTTGTCCGTATGTCCTGTATACATGTTCTTTGATGGCCCTTCCCCTATTTCCCCATTATCCCTCTCTCTCCTCCCCTCTGGTTACTGTCCATTTGTTCTTTATTTCAATGTCTCTGGTTATACTTTGCTTGCTTGTTTGTTTTGTTGATTAGGTTCCACTTATAATGAGACCATAAGGTATTTGTCCTTTGCTCCCTGGCTTATTTCACTTAGCATAGTGCTTTTCAGTTCCATCCATGCTGTTGTGAAGGGAAGGAGCTCCTTTCTTTCTGCTGCATAGCATTCTGTTGTGTAAACGTACCGCTGTTTTTTGATTCACTTGTTCACTGATGGGTACTAAGGTTGCTTCCAGCACTTGGCTATTATAAATTGTGCTATGAACATTGGGGTGCATAGGTTCTCTTGAATTGGTGTTTCAGGATTCTTAGGGTATACTCCCAGCAGTGGAACTGCCAGGTCAAAAGGCAGTTCCATTTTTAGTTTTCTGAGGTAATTCCATACTGTTTTCCACAGTGGCTACACCAGTCTGCATTCCCACCAACAGTGCATCAGGGTTCCCTTTTCTCCACAACCTCTCCAACACTTGTTTGTTGCTTTGTTTATGATGGCCATTCTCACAAGTGTAAAGTATCTCCTTGTGGTTTTAATTTGCATCTCTCTGATGGCTGGCTAGTGATGCTGAGTATCCTTTCTTATGTCTCTGGGCCCTCTGTATGTCCTCCTTGGAGAAGTATCTGCTAAGGTCCTTTGCCCATTTTTTAACTGGGTTGTCTTCCTGGAGTGGAGTCATGTGAGTTCTTCATATATTTTGGAGATCACCTTGTCTAAGGTATCACTGGAAAAAAAATGTTCCCATACAGTTGGTTCTTTTTTCATTTTGCTGATGTTTTCTTTAGCCATGAAGAAGCTTTTTATTTTGATGAAGTCCCATTTGTTTATTCTTTCCTTTATACCCCTTGCTCTAAGGGGTGTATCGGTGAAAATACTGCTGCACGGGATATCTGACATTTTCCTATGTTCTCCTCTAAGACTTTTATGGTGTCATGACTTACATTCAAATTTTTAATCCATCTTGAGTTTATTTTTGTGTATGGTGTAAGTTGGTGCTTGAGTTTCATTTTTTTGCATGTAGCTGTCCAGATCTCCCAACACCATTTGTTTAATATGGCAGACCATACTTACTAATTTTCTAATGATACCAATCTTAAAACCCTGAGATAAACTAAACTTCTTTAAGAATATATTTCTAAAAAGGGCTGGGGAGACTTAGACCCCAATCCAGGCCTTGGGATGTGAAGCTTGCGGGCTGCCCACCGGACCTGGCCTCCACATGCAGCTATGGGCAGGGCGGGTTCGGGTACTCACTAAAGGCAGAAGCCTGCTTGCTGCATCCTGGTCTTCCATTCAGGGTGGTCTGGACCTCAGTTCCCTCACCTGTAACGTGGGCATAGTGTTGCCCCAATAGGGAGGCGGTGCAAGGCCTATGGGAGCTAGGGACCCGCTCTGGCAACTCAAAGGGCTGACCAAGACCCTGGTCTTTGAGTAGGGTAGAACACCTGGCCTTGGCTGACCCCAGCTACCCACTGCAGAGAGTAGGTAAAGGGTGGTACTGCGCCCTCTGGGTGCGGACCACCAGAGAGTTGTAGTCTTGCTAAATCTACATCTGTGGGGAGGGCTCAGTAGCATCTGTGAGGCCCAGAGAAGGGGAGAGACTTTGCTGAGGCTGGTGATGGACCCTCCACCAGGTGGCTCCCTGAGAAGAGGTGGTGGGCGAGCCACCTGGGAGCACCACCCCCTTTATGTGTGGAGTCATCCAAGCCCCAGTGCCCTACTCAAGGTATTCATGGCTGGAGGATGGAGCCGGCCGCTTCCCAGTCCACCCTGCCCACGGGGCAGAACTGTCTGAGTCTTGGGACCATGGCAGCAGGGGCAGGAGGGTGTCAGGCAGCACCAGGCAGAGAGGAAGCAGATGCAGTGAGGAGCCTGGAAAACAGATCTAGAAAGAGGGGCTGAGAAAGGGGCAGAGGCCCAAAGAAAAATCACCCGCAACTTTGTTTGTTCAATTCAACAGGAACATGTTTAACACCAGCTGGGTGCCAGGTGCTTTTCTAGGCACAGGGGATCTAGCATTAAACAAGGGAAGTGGAAATCTGTACCTTCATAGAACAATCAGTGCAGTAAAGAGACGATAAACGAGATAAGGGCATGAGTTTGATTCCTCGTTGGGGTACAAGCCTGGGTTGCTGGCCAGGTCCCTGATGGGGGAGCACATGAGAGACAACCCATCAATGCTTCTCTCCCTCCCTTCCCCTCTATAATTAATTAATTAATTAATTAATTAATTAATTAATTTTAAAAAGAGAATATTTTTCTTTTTTGCATACATTAAGTTTTCTTAATTCTCACCTGATGTTATGCTTATTGATTTATTTTTAAAAGATTTATTTATTTTTAGAGAGAGGGGAAGGCAGGGAGCAAGAAAAGGAGAGAAACATCAATGTCAGAGAGAAAGATCGATTGGCTGCTTCTCGTAGCTGCCTGGACTGGGGACAGAACCCACAACTCAGGCATGTGCCCTGATTGGGAATCAAACTGGCAACCTTTTGTTTTTTAGGACTATGCTTAACCAACTGAGTGGCACTGGTCAGGGCTTTTGATTTCTTTTTTTAAGAGAGAGAGAAAGACAGACAGACAGACATCTGTATAGACAGAAACATCATTGGCTGGCTCCCATATGTGCCCCAACTGGGATGAAAGCCACAACCTTTTGGTGTACAAGGTGACACTTTAACCAACTGAGCCACCTGGTAAGGGCAACATACACTAAGTCTTGATCGGCAATATTTTGTTTAGAAATTTTGCATTTATATTTATGGTTGAGTCAGGCCTAAACCTCTCCTGTATTAACTTTGCCAAGTTTTGAGATGAAGTTCACTAGTCTTTTAAAATATATTGGTGATTACTTGTTCCCTCTATTTTATTTTCTGAAATTGTTTGTTAGACTAAAATTATTTGCTCCTTGTTATATTTATTAAAAATCGCCAGTGTAAGTCCCTGGGCTTGAAGTTTGTAGGGGAAAATTTTATTACAGAGTCATTTTTTTCAGACTATCTTTTCCATATTTTGCTAGTTTTGCTAAATTCTGTTTTTCTTGGCATTTGCTCATTTAGTCTAAATTTTCAAACATACTGGCAAAATGAACCTTGTATGGTTTTAATACCTGCAGGATTTATAGGTATGAGCCCTTTATCATTCCAAAAATTGTTCATGGTGCCTTCTTTCTTTATATTTTTTTGTGTCACCAAAGGCCAGTCAATTTTCAAGTGTTTTCAAAGAACCAATTTTGGGCATTGTGAATACTTTTTTAAAAAGGGCAAGGATTAGTTGTCCATCAGATTTTTCTACCATGGGCTGCCAATATATGAAAAACCAATGTTCAAGGTCAACAGCTTATCAAGTACTTATCTTTGAATTTCCTGTCTATTCTTCCCCTGACATGAGAATTTCTTATATTCTTGCCAACTTATAAATGCATATTTTATCAACTATCTTCAGTTATTTCTGTGAAGTTATTTTCCCAGCGTCTAGTCTGCTATGTTTACAGACATGTTTTACCTTTCATTCCATTCTTTCATTTACAGAATTTTGCCTGTTAGTAAAATATAATTTTTTCAAAGATTGCTTAATTTTCCTATCCATTTTAATGCTAGTCCCTCAAGGTATTTCTACCTCAGGTCATATATACATTCAAAAAAATTGAAAGCATGTTAGTACTTAAGATAAGAATGCTGCCATAAACCAGGATTTCCAACTAATCATGTGACTTGTGCTTTGGCTCAAAGACAGAGGAACAGTTTCAGATCAAAATGAAATACTTCACACTTTCTGTTACTTTTCCATAACCCAGGAGAACACATTCCACTATCTCTATTTGGATATCTACTCCTTCACATGCCTACCACATGGTAATTGTTTTGGGTATACTACTGGGAAATGAAGGTAATGAAAGCTGAGTAAAAGAAGAAGTGTATATACCACACTAAACAATGAAGAAATTCTCCACAATTTAAAAATGCACTTGAGGTTACAGTACAATTTTCAAAAGCTTACATTTTAAGACCCCCCTCCAAAAAAAAACCCCAAAACAAAAACAAAACAAAACAGGCCAGAGCTAGGATTCAAGTATGTAACTTAACTGCCTCCAGTAACATATTAAGGAGAAAACACAGGGCTTGATAGTGTGCAGTGCCAGCAGGACCAGATGGTTTGCTTAAATCACAGGCTAATAAACTTTTACTCAAAATAAGAAGGGAACAAATTATGACTTTACCACAGACCCATTTTCCTTAAGAAAGCAAAGCAACTGGGTGCTTCAAGTGCTGGCAAAGCCTGCAACTTCAAGTTTCCCACCTTCTTCTGTTCCACAGAAGAGCAAAACTGAGAGCAAAATACTTCTTGTAGCTTCCAAGATGATTATGGAAAATCTTGTTATAGTTTATTGGGAGACTAAGAGGCATAAATCTCCAAAAGGAAAAAAAAAAAAAAACAAACAGAAGAAAAAAGGAGTGGTACAAAGAAAAAGTTATCTAGAGGTTAAGCCTCAACCATGTAAGTTAGATTTTCATTTGAGAAGGCCACTACTTTCTCAAGTTCAAGAAAATCCTAGATTAAGACCTACTCTTTTACAATTACAAAAGAAAAGTTACTAAGATGGAGGTATGGAGCATTTTTGAAGTATCAGTAAGAGTGGACATATTATGTACATATGTACATACATTCAACCACTCCCTCCTAACACACCCCTTTAGGCAGCCACAATCACCATTAACAAGAATTTGAATTTACAGAATTGAATTACTGTTAATTCCTAACAGTTTTATGGTAAACAGTGTTTAAACTAGAAATCTCTTCTTCCCAATATGTACTTTAGGCCAACGTGTGGTAATTCTTTGCCAAGATATACACCAACAGTACAGTACTTTATGAATACACATTGGCTATAGCTATTGCAGTGATAATAGTAATAGCAACTTACATTATAGGAATACTTGAGTGCTCTAAGTGCTTTACATGTGCCGTGAGCATCATTGTAAGCATTATTATTTTCTTGATTTTACAGAACATGAACAAGTTTGGAGTCTAAGTGTCTTACCGAATGTTGTGCAGCCCGAGGACGCTGAGCCAGGACTCCAACCCAGACAGTCCGACCCTGCTGTGCACACAGTCAATGCCGCTGTGCTGTGATGTTATCATGTTCAGAAAGCCCTAAAATAGCATTCCACAAGTGTGCCTAAAGAAGCACCCTGGGGACTGTTCCCAAGCCCACCTTTGTATCTTTCCATCCTTCCTGCCTCTTCCCCTCCAAAATATTTATTTCCTACCATGTACCAGGTAATATGTATTATGCATTGAGGGCACAATGGAAAGCAAAACAGACATGTTCCCCTATCTCTCTTGAGCTTAGAGGCCATACAGAGATATAGTCATTAATTAATAAATTTCACAAATCTGTAATTATAAATTGTGAAGTTATGTAAGGTGTTACAGGATGGCATAATATTAAATAACATGAGGTTCTGATCTGTGTTTTGGGGGTCTAGAGAGTTTCTCCAAGAAAGTTCAGGAGGTGATGGGGTGGAAAGGGGGATTTGAGCTACAAGTCTCAGCATGTCTAGCAGCCCTGAAGTAGGAAAGCATACACCCACAAAAGATAAAAAATATCAAAGTATCACGAGCCCTGAGAACAGAAGGAAGAAGGGGCCAATGTGGCAAGAGAGGGAGGAAGGGAGCAGATGTAGAAAGACCTTGTTGGCTGCATTAGGGACTTTCACTTTTATCCCCAAAGCAAAAGGAAAGTACCAAAGGGATCTGACTAAATAGAGGAGCAAGAGGATTTAGAATGTTAAAATCAGAATTACAAAAATAATGGACCAAGGAATCTAAGCTGAATAGAGAGGGAAGCAATGAGAGGCTAATAGGTTAAGATAGACCAAAAGAAACAAATATGCTCAGATGATGTGAAAACACAGTTGCAGTGGTTAATACTTGGACAAAAAAAGCTAAAATTATAGAAAATTCTGATTGGAGAGGAAGACGCTTAATGAGTGAAGCTGGAGGCAGACTAGATTATGACAAGGTCTAGAATGCCAGTTATGGAATGAAGAGAGTCAATGGAGGCACATACCATCAGTCAAAAAACTAAGACAAAGTAACAACTGGATTATCCATGTAGATTCTGAAGTCACTAAAATAACAAAAGTCTTTAATGAAAAGCTTCAAAGCTATAGCTAAATGACATGAAGCTTGAAGAAGTAAGGAGTCTTATAAAAATGTGACGGAGTAATAAATGGCTTGAAAGTATAACAGTAATTAAGCAAGGATGTGAGCCCTACCTCTAAGTTCAGAAAAAATACTTATTGCCAGAAAGGACTGTGGCAGTTTCCAGGGCAGAGGCTGGATTACACTTCGGGCAAAGAAGGTGAAAGATTCTTCGAGAAGGGAATTAAAAATGTTAGTGCCAGTAGATAGATACTCAACGAGTATTTGTTAAATTAACGAATGAAAAAAGATCGATGAATTTGTGGATTTTGGTGACTAGTAGTAAGATGTTAAAGAGATAAGACAAATTGGAGAGCTGGGTGACCGCAAGAAAGTACTGAACAGTACAGGAATGATGGTGCAGTAGGGCACAGATGATGGGGTCTTGTTTTTTAGATAATGTGTGATGAAATCCTGGGGGACAGGCACAATAAATTTGACTCCACTAGGTTCTTTGATTGGATAATAACATCAAAATAAATGAGATGCTACCAAAATATGAATATAAAATTCTTATTTTTTTCTTTTGGTCCCCATTTACATGATACTCATGTATTAGTGTTGATTATAATTTTCTAACCTATTCATTGAAAATAAAATATTCTACGTGATTCTTGAGGTAAGCTAATGAAAAAAGACACCATTGACTTTAGCAGTGTATTAAACTTGGGAATTGTCAGGTACTACTATTATCTTTCACTCTTGATTTTATGAAAGACCCAGATATGAGTAGAAGTCACAGACATAGCAATGAAGAAGAAAACATAGGAACTTATATTTCCACAATTCAACTCCGGGAGTCTCTAGATTTTTCCATTTTTTATATACTATTGCATTTCTCCAATATGTCAAAACGCTGCCAGAGGTTTTGTGAGAACAAATAAAATCCATAAATGATACTTTAAATAATGAACGTGCTCCATGGGTGAGGAATTTATAAAATGTTTTTACCGTCTCTCAAAATATGGCTGACATTTCCATAGGACACTGGACAGTGCTAGATATATCTATAATAGAATCCAGTTTATAAGTAGTCACACAGTTACGAATGACTGCAGATATGGTAAATTCACACTCATTGGCTGCACTCCTTCGCTGGCAGCCACCTTTAACTTTCCAGTAATACTATGCTATGGTAACAAACCTTCAACTGAAGAGAAATTTTAAGAGTGGAAACACAACAATGTGAAAGAAATGCTTCTTTTTCAAGCCATCTCAATTTCTCTCTTTAAATAAAAATCAACTCAGAAAACTTGGGTTGCTAAATGCTATTAATAAGCACTCCCCATTCATAGGTGAAGCCTGAAAAATCAGATATCAATAAAATGTACATTCACACATTCAAATCAAAGCCAACATCCCCCTGCTGCTATGTCTCTCATGTCACTGATGTTGCAAAGAGGCCTTAAGAAAGGCCAGTGTTTACCTCACCGCCAACTCTATTTAGGCAACTTTTTCGTAACGTAGTATCAAAATAAAAAAAAAACTGAATCAAAACACTGAAAACTATTTTTTAGAAGATTGTTACTTCATTAATGTCTCCTACAATTTGTTCATTTTTAGCAACAAGCAGGCTGTACCAGAATCAAGTAAAATAAAAATTATAATTTCTTGGTTAAACTCCATAAACTCTTGGTTAAACTTCATATAAACTCCATGGTTTCTCTCTAACTCTTGGAAGAAAGAAGTAATCTAAATAACACCATGTTTTCTTTCTCCAGCAGCAGTTAACAAAGAAGATGTGGCAATCACCATTTTATACTCTTCTGCATCTAGGCCTGAGACCTCTTTACATTTTATTACGTTTGTGAGAAATGAGTAATTCAGGAGAATAAATACCAATAGAGGTGGACTGACAAGGCTGTCCTTGAACTTCGAGCTCTGGTACTTTCTCTCCTGAAAAATCGTTTTTCTGCATTGCTAGGAAGTCAGGATAACAGGATAAAGTATGTGGTAGGAGGGCTGTAGAAGCTGTCCAGGTTTTGAAAAAAATTTCTTTCTTAGTTAAAATTTCTCACATGAAGAAAGTATTGATTCCATTTCATTAGAGAAAACAGCAATCCCCTCAACTAGTATAAAGTCACCAACAGAGAACAGTATTTAGGGCTTTAGACCTTTTTCTAAGATTACATGAGCAATTTAAATAAAACAGCTTCATATTGTTTCCTTAAGATTTCAACAATAAAAATAAAAGTTTACTGCCATCTAAACTGAAAATCTTAATCCTCAATTTGCATTGCTGAAAAATAAATCAAACAGCTACCCAGAGGTAAACAGAGTGATATTTCATTGATCAGAGGTACATTTTTTGGTGGACAAAACATTATTTCAATAAAATCCCTGGAAAATGGTTACAAAAAAAATATTGGCAAATGAAATGACAGTTATTTGAGCTCATCAAAAGTTTAATATTAGCTAAAGGAGAAAAGTAAAAGGCTGGAATTAAATGTCTGGCAATCCAAGAATACTAAGAGGGAACTCATAAGCATCACATGAGTGTGTAGGTACACACACAGACACATACAGGATTACTGAGGCCACAATAATAAGGATCAACATTTGTATTCTGCCTTTAGAGCCTATGAAAACACTTGTGGGGATAACTTACTCTACACAGATGAGGCTATAGAGGCTTAGAAAGAATACAGAACTTACCCTAAATCACACTAGTAAACAGAAGAAATAGAATCCACATCCCTTAAACTGTTGGTTTAATGAACTTTACAGTAACATTTATTGCTTCTTTATTTATTCATTAAAGAGGGTGGAGATACAAGGAAGGGACAAATAAGTGCCAAAATAGAGCTTCGGACACGCCACACACAAAACCATCTCTTGGGTAGGATAAATCCTGCTGTGTGAATTTCTCTAGGAAAACACGTTTCACTGAAAACATCCAGGAAGGTGCAGCCAAGGAGAACATAAACTGCATACAAAAATCAGTGCGAAGCCATCTGGCTTTCATGATTTCACCTTCGGCCATATCTTGGATGACTACCTCTACTGTCAGTAACTTGGTTTATCAAACTTCTCTGTAGGAGATAACAGAATAAAAGCCAAAAACCCCAAGAACTCATTACAAGCAAACTAAATATCATCTGTTATAGATCTGCCACAGAGATTCCAAGAGTACTTCCCAGTGCAGCAGTGGTTATTCAGTTTAGACAGGAGTATATAAACATGTCTACTTTGAAAACCACTATCTACAGACTGGCACTCATGTCTGTGGTTCAATTTTAGTGCCAAGGTTTTATTTCTTTTCCTCTACAGTTAATTTCTTCATTTGATAACTTTTGAAAATATAGACATAGTCTCTAATTTCTTCATTCGATAACTTTAGCAAATATAGACATAGTCTCTTTGTTGATTGAAACAACAGTAATAGAACAATAAAATAAAATAAAAAAGAAAAAATAATTAAGCCGAAATTCAGAAACATAGGTATTTCCTGAACTTCTAGGACAATATAACCATGCACTCTTATCAAAAAAAGTTCAAGAGGAAGAATCTATGATAACAAAAAAGACAAACACAAATGCATTAAACTACTCATGTATACAGAGATCTCTTTCGGTCATACCCTTACACATAGTTATTTCCTGGGGGCTTCAGTTTTCCTTCACGATATTTTAAGTTGTTGTCTGCTGACCCCATCTGGTAAAATCACAGAGGAAATTACCGTGGCCAAAGCTTGTTCCAAGTCAACTTTTTACAGTATGTAAGAAAATTTTTTTAAGAAATAAGAAAATAGGAGATCAGGGCAAAAGAATCTAAGGATTCTTAGCTTTTTATTCTTATATAATACATAGGATGAGAAGGAAAACATATAATTAAGAAAAGTCCATGTCACTGAGTTACAATAACTTTAAATTCTAGCTAATCCTCGCTTTCACTTCATGTCACACGTACAATCCTCTTATTTTTAATCCCATATTATTTGTAAAGTTTTTCATTTTTTCAAGTATACTACACATGACTCCATTGAAGGGATATCTTTTAGGGCTTTCAGCATTGCTACTTTTTCCTTGTAATTCTTGAAGATGCTTGTTAGTGTTCTCATTTTTTAATTAAGAGTTTCATTAAAACTCAGATCTTTTTTGTTTATGATTAACACAAAGATAAGATAATTATTTCAAAAACTGTATACAACACAGCTAAGTAAGATTTTAAACAACATAAGGTAGTTTAAAATTTTAACTACAGGATTACTAAAAGTAGAGAAATATTTTAAACTATGCAAATCAGCTTTGAGAGTACAGGTTTAATCATCAGCCATTCTTACTATAAACATTCAGAATCTGATTCTACTAAAGGAGATTAAAATTACAAGAAGAAACTGAAGGAGTTTTGAAAACACATTGAGAGCTTCATTTATACACCAACTGACTTATTCCATATTTGTGAAGGTGGCTACTACCACATTACTATGGAGTTTCAACTTTTCTTCTGAACAGTCATCCTCTGAGACATTTGAGTTTTTAGACTTGCTGTTATTTGAACATATTTGAGCAATTTCGATTAATAAGTGGAATGAAATGCAGAATAATATTGAGCTGCCATTACTCCAACTGTATCACTCCTTTAACTTAAAGCCCATTTCATACATCTTTCTAAGATCAAAAGAAGGAAAAGTCTAAACACTGAGATCTCTGCTATGGCAGGGTACAGCCATTTAACTTCTTTCAACAAGCCAGAGATGGCAGAATTCTCTTTGAAGTGGCAGCCCCAATGGCCTTTGAAGTCCCTTGTCAATTGCAGAATAGCTCTGGTGGGGTTTGTTTTGTAGCCAGCTGTCACCATGAAGGCAGACATGACGTATTTCCAGCAGTCTCACTTCAGGGTCTGTCAAGTGACTGATTTCATAACCAGTCACCATAACAAAGGAGATTCAAATTCACTGACGTTACAGTGAGAGTCTACAAGAAAACTTATTAGGTTCCTCTCAATGAAGCTTCATTTAAATACTGAAACAATCACAAAATGGCAAAGAGAAAATGATTGTGAATTTAACTGTTACATCTCCTCAGATCCTTGGATCATTAAAAAGTACTCTCCATATGTTTGCAACAAAATGTTCTATAATAACATCTTACTTTTTAAAAATGAAGTATCTTGAACAATAGTAGCTTCAATATTTATACTGACAAAACAGATGTCTTCTACAGAAATCAGTAAACTACTTAAAAATAGAGTTTATACTGCTGACTTACAACTGGGCTTTTTTATAAGACTGAATGATTCTATACAGTTCTGAGAAACATGCTGGTATTTGTAATACTTTTAGACTACACAGCTACTCACCTCAGAAATCTGCATCACTAATGACACAGAAATCAATTTAAGCCCTCTAAAGGTAAGTAAAGAAAAACTATAAATGTAGCCCATTACAGCAAGGAAAGAGTTACAATAATATTATAAACTTATTTTTAAGGCGGGGAAAGATGAGACACATGTTGAAAAACCTAATGTCAAATTTATCAATGATGATCAGAAGTATTAGTCCCATTGGAAGGAAATTAAGTAAGATCACAAGGACTTTTAAACTAATTTAATCACACTTTATACTTGGTTTTATTGAATTTTTTGAATTTTTACATATTCTTATGTACATAGCTTACTGCTATTTCAGAGTTGAAGACGAGACTCTCAGCTAGCTCCCGCTAGCCAAAGACCAACGAGAGCAGGGCTAGAGTGTAGCATATTCACCCAGTAAGACACAATAAGTCTTTCATTACCCGCTGAAGGATAAGTAAACATAATGATGATTTCTAAAGTTTCTTTTTCTATTCTGGCTACCATGCTTTAAAACCAAGCTCTAAAAATATAATTACTTGTAAATAAATAATATCTATCCTAATTCTTTAAATCTACAATCCTGAAACCTTTGAGTTTTTCTGGTGGGATAAAGTGCTTCATCAAATCCTACAGAAAGGAATTGTAACAAAGATTAAAAACATATAATAATTCAAATATTTTTATAACTACTATAAAAATCATAAAATTGCCATTAAACCTTAAACGGTTTAGTAAATAAAGTGATGCTGCTATTATTAAATGGTGTGAACATTCACAGAGGTGTTCAGAATCAAATTTCATTCATTCACTCAATAAACATTTACTGAGTGCCACTATGTACCAGACACAATGGTAGGTATTAAGGATATAACAGTAAAGAAGACACAGCCCTGCCCTCAAGGAGCTTTCATTCTACTGGAGAAGATTGTGGCAGTCCAAGCAACAGACAGTACGTAAGAATTAACAAAGTGTTTTAAAACAAATAGTATAGGGTGCTGATGAAAACATGGAGACACATAATACTCAGACTTGGAAGTTCAGGGAAGGTTTTAGGAAAGCGGAAGTAGAATTCATCCAAACAAGAGGAGAGGGTAAAGCTGAAGACATTGCTTCATAGAGTGGGAACATGTAGTTTAAAAAATGCAAACCTTTCTTCATTCTTCTGGAAGAGGACCCAAGAGATCTTATGCTTTTTTCCTGTCCAGGAAACTTTAAAAATGTATCTAAGAATTTATGGGTTAAATGATTAAGTAATACTATTGTATTAATTAAGAAAGTAGTTACCATGGTGACTGGCAGTTAATTGGTAATCAATAAATATCAGTATCTCAAGTCTTATAACTGTATTAAGAGTAAGATGCTATGTGATCCTTGTGAGTCACATTTTTTAGTTAAGAAGCTAGTCATGAGCCACTGACAGCTTAGTTTGCAGAAATACAGAGAGTAGACAGGTACCCACTCAGGTTATGTGCACTTGATAATAACTGGAACATGCCTGCATATTGTGAAGGGCTAGCATGAAGTTAAAGCCAACATATGTTATCTCCCAAGTTTATATATTATTTTTTAGCTCAGAGCACTCTTCTGAGCTAAATCCATATATGCAATCGCCTGTATCATGTCTTCATGAGAAAGAGGACAACAGCATCTCAAATTTACTACGTACAAACCTGAATCTTTACCTTAAACTCCTCCTCCTTCAGTTAGTCCCTCAGTTCCATAAAAACACTACCATCCACTTAGGTCCTGTCAGCCTTGCACAACTCTTTCCCTTATCTTCCACATGCAATCCTGATCAGCAAGTCCTGTTGAATCTGTCTCCAAATCAATCTCTCTATCTCCACTGCCAATACCCTACTGTGCTCTGAGTAACCCTGTACCTTCCTAACAAGTTCTCCCTCTTCTCCCTTTGCTCTCCCACTACTCTTCATACAGCTGCCACAATAATCTTTTAAAAATATAAAATGGATTTTTATTGCTCATCTTAAAATAATTTAAAGGCTAACCATTATGATTAAGATAAAACCTAAAATCATTAAAATGACCATCCTGTATAATCTGTGTTCTGCCTACCTCTACAGTTTCATGTCAAACCATATGCTCTTTCACTCATTTACTTACTCACTTGTCTACCAACAGTAGTCTCCACTAACTTGGGGTTTTTTGGGTTCCCTTGGGTACACCATGACCTTTAGGTATCCACACATATGGTTCCCCTAATGGCTAAAGTAAACTCTTTGCCATTCTTAATCTCACTAGTTCCTATACGCTTTTCACATCTCAATGTAAATATCAATGTGTTAGCAACACCTCTCTAGACCATTCATTCTAAATAAGGTCCCCTTGGTATATTCTTTTATAAAATACTATACTATTTTTTGAATGTGTCACAGTTTTAAAGAATATGTTCATATTTGTTATCACCTGATTAATCTCCCTAAGATATAAACACCATAAGGAAAGGGATCATATTTATTTCAGTCACTAAAGCATTCAGTTTCTCACACATAGTAGGCTCTCAATAAACAAACTGAATAAATAATTGAGGAATATAGTAAATTGAATAAATGATTACCTCTGAAGTGATTAACCTCAATGTTGGGATGACATGATCTCATGATGGGCAAATGTCTCCTCCTCACTTCTATAATATAACCACCCTACTCCTTTTCCTTACACTAATCCTATCACTCATAACCCTATCACTTAAGTGATTAGTATTATATGAATAGGCAACACACAGAACACACAATTATGACATCTCTTAAATCCTTTACTAACCTAATCTTTCACCATTATTTCTTAAAGAGAAAATTACTTTTGACAAACATGTTTTTAGACCACAGATGTTTTTCTAAAAACAAAAATGAAAAATGGGCCAACTATTGTATATCAGAAAGTGCTTCTACTTGTATATTTCAGTGTAATTCTATGAGGCCCATAAGAAAAACTGAACAGCAGCTGCTAGGTCTGTGTGTGCATTTGTAGGAATCTATCCATCTGACACACTACAGAAGTCAGGAGTCAATGGGAATCCCTAGGAAAAGGGAACCCTAGTACACTGTTGGTGGGAATGCAGACTTGTGAAGTCACTGCGGAAGACAGTATGGAATTTCCTCAAAAACACTAACAATGGAACTGCCTTTTGACCCAGCAATTCCACTGCTGGGATTATATCCTAAGAACCCTGAAGCACCAATCCAAAAGAACCTATGCACCCCAATGTTCACAGCAGCACAATTTACAATAGCCAAGTGCTGGAAGCCACCTAGGTGCCCATCAGTAAATGAATGGATCAAAAAATTATGGTACATTACACAATGGAATTCTATGCAGCAGAAAGAAAGAAGGAGCTCCTACCCTTTGTGACAGCATGGATGGAACTGGAAAGCATTATGCTAAGCGAAATAAGCCAGGCAGTGAAAGACAAATACCATATGATCTCACCTTTCACAGGAATCTAATCAACAAAACAAACAAACAAGCAAAATATAACCAAAGACACTGAAATTGAGAACAGGAGTACAGTGACCAGCGGGGAGGGAATTTCAGGCGGAAAAGGGTGAAGGGTTTGCAGGGACAATTATAAACGACACATGGACAATAACAGTGGGGTAGGGGGGTGGAAACAGGAGGGAGGTGGGGAGGGCTGGGGGGTTGGGCTGGGGTGGGGGAAAGGGCAGAAAACTACTTGAACACCAATAAAAAAATTGAAAAAACCAAAAAAAAAAAAAAAAGAAAAGAAAGAAGTAAAATTGTTTTTAAAAATAAAGAATCATTCTTTTTTAAAGAGAACATGTCCAACTAAATAGAAATACTATAGTGACTTGATATCCACTATTATATATTTAAAAATTATAAGAACAAACTATCCATGGACAGGTGGCTCAGTTGTTTGGAGTGTCCTCCTATATACCAAAGAGGACCCTGCTTTGGTTCCCAGTCAGGGCACATACCTAGGTTGAGGGTTCCTGATCAGGGCAAATATGGGAGGTAACTGATAAATGTTTCTCTCACACTGATGTTTTGATCTCTGTCTCTGTCTCTTTCTCTCTCCCTTCCTGTCTCTAAAAACCAATAAAAACATATCCTGGGGTGAGGATTAACACAAAAGAAGAAACTATTCTTTAATGATTAAGTCTTACATTTTCCTTTTTCTCTTTGACTTGTGTTTCCCTTTATCCCAGTTATTGTCCCAGAGGGTTCTTTTCCTCCCAGAGGAATACAGAAATTAAGATTCCAGAGACATGTCCCTATCGTAAGTGGGGGAGAGATGCGTGACTATGAAAGGGGAATGATAAAGGAGAATCTGCACATCATAGGTGCCTTCTTAGGCAATCACTTTGAGGGAGAAGTATGGTTAGAAGCTGTGGAGCTGAGTGCAGATACTTTTGGGAAAATGTGCATTTCCAGGTGTGTGTACACCTTAGTCTGGACTTCTGGCCTGCAATACTCTAATAACGCATCAGATTTTTGCTTTCACTCTAAGCCCTGTTGAATCCATTTTCCAACTAGCAACCAGAATGATCTTTTAAAACCACGAGTGAGAGGAGTCATACCCTTTAACAGCTTTCAATACTCTAAAAATCACCAACTTCTTGCCATCCCTTACATAAGGCCCTGATACCTTGCACTCTTTCTGCCCATCACTCATGCATTGGGTGTTCTCACAAATGCTCAAGCTGCTCCCACCTTCCTGCAGTCACAAGTGCTGGCTCCTCCCCGTTCTCCACAGGGTGGTCATCCCTCAGGACTCAGGCCAACTGCTACTTTCTCAGAGGACTCACTCTGAGTACTCAACTAAAAATATTCTAACTTTGCCAACCTCTACCAAATTATTGTCTGTTGCAGAAAACCTGTTTTTATCATTACTAGCACTTTGTGATGACTTGTGTAATTAAATGTGATTTGTCAGGTTAGTGTCTGTGTTCTCCTGAGGACTGTAAAGTAACTTAGAGGAGAGAATAGCTGCTTTGTTCATCATGATATATTACCCAGGACAACGACAACACCACTGGATACTCAATAAAGATCTGCTCAAGGAATGAATCAGCAAGCAAACTCATGAATAAATATGAGAATAAACTGTTCTCTGCCTAAAATGCTTCTGTGGTTCTCCATTCCTTAAATATAAAACCAAAATTCTGGCATACAGCAGGTCCTCAAGTAATGCTGTTTCATTCAATGTCATTTCATTATAACACTGATGAGACGCCATAGGAACTTAACTCTTGTTATATCAATTAGCCTAAGGTAAAACTGGTTTCATTATGTTATTTCATTTAAAGTCACAGAACCTATCAATGACATTAAGTGAAGACTTACCTTATAAGATAAGACTAAACATGCTTCAGCATGATCTGATTGCAGTACTACCCTCTCCCTTCCTCCAATCCTCCCTCCCTCCCATGGATCTTGCCATAATATCTGTCCTGAAATGTGGCTTGAATCACTATTTAAAGCTGCCTGGATGCTTCCAGCTTTTACCTATGCTGGTCCCTTTACATGTAATACACTGAATATCCTTCACCTCTTCTTTGTCTAACTCTTTCCTTTTAAGACTAACCTCATGCATTAGCCATCTCTTCCAGGAAGCTTACTGACCTCTCCAACCTGGATTAGGTGCCTGCCCTTCCTTCTGTCCTCAAAGCTCTCTATTCAGATCACTACCATGGTCCTTATCAAACTGAACTATAATTATAGTTTCATTCTTCAGTCTTTCCCAATAAACTATGAAGTTTTTGAGGCAGAGGCTGTATCTATTACCTTTTTATTTCCGGTGCTTAGTGTAGCAAGGTATTCAATAAATATTTATAGAAAAGGTAACAAAGTAAAAGTATCATTTTATTTTGAGCTTTACTGCCACTTAATTAAAAATGAGGGAATGGTGATAACTGCTGTGTAAGTGACTAGGGATATTTGCAGCCAATAGGGAATAGAGATTTTTATTCTTAATAAAGCTTTAAGAATAAAAAAATGAGACACTTGGTAGTGGCCACTGTGTAGACTGGACTCCATTGCTCATGTGTCTAGCTCTGCTTCCTATGCAACCAAATCTGACAAACCAGATTAAGAAATTTGATTAAGTCAAAATGAAGCCAGAAACACAGGAGAAAAAGCCACTGCCTTCAAAGGAAACAATCAAGTAAGAAACGCAAGCAGGTGAATCATACTGAGGTGCATGTCACCAGCATGCACTGTACATTCCACAAGCACTGCCTTCTTATTTTACTTCTTTTAGCTATTTAATTGTAAGGTGCAGAGATGTTGGATCAAATTTAGAGGACTGTGTTGCCCATTTTCACATTACAGAATTGAGACCTACTGACAATGAAGGCCATGCCTGCCCTCCCAACCTGCCTGTCTGGCTGGCAGGGAAGGGAAACACTTGCACATTAAAGGAAGCTGGGTGGAATGACAGTGAAATCTAGACCAAGCTGGTCCAAGATGTCCTGCAGGCTGCAAAATTCAGTTTAATCTAGAGTGACACTTCTTTTCTTTAAGTGATTTTAATTATTGGAATACACAACTTTTAATATGCAAATAAAGTTTAAAAATCTGAATAAAAAAGATGTACTCCTTAATACATGCTCATTAATTTACTATTATCTAGCAAATCATCAGCAAAATTTTATGATCTTGTTTTCTTTTTAAAAATATTTATTTATTTATATTTAGAGCAAGGGGGAAGGAGTGATGAAGAGAGGGAGAGAATCATCAATGCGTGGTTGCCTCTCTCATGCCCTCACCTGGCCCACAACCCAGGCATGTGCCCTGACTGGGAATCGAAGCAGTGACTGTTTGGTTTGCAGGCTGGTGCTCAATCCACTGAGCCACACCAGCTGGGACACCTTATGATGTTCTAAATCAAGGATTTACACATAACATACAAGCCAAACAATGTCAAAATAGCAATTTGAAGAAAATTAGTATAACTATTAAAATGAGCTTCTAAAATAAAAATCAAAACTCACATGGAAATGTTAATTGTACTGAAAGGCTACATTTTACTCAAAATATTCAAAAATATTCTTTACTATAAAAATAAATCCAAGTTATTAAGGATATTGCTCCCCTACCTCCAGGTAATTCTGAGAATAGTAACAAAGAAGAAATTTTACTCTATATTCATTTTAAGAAAATGGATTCTCACATTTAACAAAATACAACACCTGTCAAAACTTGGAGAGAGAGAAGTTTCAAAATAAGAAAATCATGTGGAAAGGAACCCTGGGGTTTCCTCTTAGGATTATTCCCTTTTCTCTCTCCATTGGCCAACACAGTTTAGAAGACATCTTCCTTCACTGGATCCTCAGACAACTTCAAATTTGGGGCATGGCTCACTGCAGAGCAGCATATATGAGGAACAAAGAAACTGTGAGAGGATCCTATAAAGAATGTAGGAAAGGCATCAAGAAATGTTTTCCTCTGAGAGTTCTTCCCTGCTCAAACTTTAAAAGGTTCTGTACTTTACTTTAATAAGAGATTTGGTTCACAAACAATTTTACTTTGCACTTTGAGAAATCAAAAGATGGAGATCTCCTCCTCTTACTAGAGGTAGTCATTTCTTCTTAAGGGCTATATTAGGCAAGAGGCAGATATATTTTGGACCTGAGAAAGATAATAATAATAATATATCTAACCAAAAAAAGCTTTGCCCCATTTAAGATATTCCAAAGGAATACCTGATGCATTCAGTTAATAAACAGTGGGGTTAGAGGACACAAAAAGATAAAAATAAGAAAAGAAGATGAGAGCAGGGGGACAATGAATGTAGTTCATGTAACCCCAGAAGTATGAAAATAAAAATTGTTTCCTCATACCTTAAAAAACACTTAAAACCCAAACGATTGGTCTCATGCAATATCTCACTCAAGGGCTTCAAATAGGCAGTGAGTAGCAGAATGGTGCAAAAAGATAAACAGGAAAGATAAAAAGAAAAAAACATGCAATTAAAAGTAAATTACAGGACTTCCGGCCAAGATAGAGGCGTAGGCAGACACACTGTGCCTCTTCTCACAACCAAAATTAAGGACAACAAAGATTTAGAAACAAGAAAACAACCAGAACTCAGAAAATCAAACTGTTTGGAAGTCCAACAACGATTCATGCAGACCGATAAGAGGGGCGGAGTCGCGGCAGGAAAAAGCGGAGGTGCGGATGGGCACGCAGGCAGCAGCGGCTGGCAGCCCCCAGGTGCACAGACGGCGACTAGCAGACCCCGGGCAAGGGGCTGCCACTGTGCAGAACCAGTGAAGCTGCACAAGGCAGCTGGCTGACCGGGTGGTCCCACATTCACATGCGGATAATCGAGGCAAAGGGGAAGCGGTAAAAGGCACTGGAATCTTAGAGTGAGTAAAGCAAGAGCCATTATCTCCTCTCGGACCCCACCCCCACATACAGCATCACTACCCAGCAACTGGGCTGTCCCGCCCTGGGGAACACCTGAGGCTCCACCCCTCACTATGTAACAGCCGCGACTAGACAAAACAAACAAACAAAAAACCCAGAAATGAAAATGG
Organism: Anoura caudifer; assembly: GCA_004027475.1. Lineage (NCBI taxonomy): Eukaryota > Metazoa > Chordata > Mammalia > Chiroptera > Phyllostomidae > Anoura > Anoura caudifer. The sequence goes on from PVKU01007826.1 coordinate 63,795, forward strand.
CTCAAACCGGAGAACAAATCAAAGCCCCAGGGCCAATTTATCTAAGTGATAAAGAGACTGCCAACCTATCAGATGCACAATTCAAAACCCTGGTGATCAGGATGCTTACAGAATTGGTTGATTTTGCTCACAAATTAGATGAAAAAATGAAGGCTACAATAAGTGAAATGAAGAAAGATGCATGGGGAACTAACAGAGATGGGAGGAAAACTGGGACTCAAATCAGTGGAATGGACCAGAAGGAAGAAAAAAACAACCAAACAAAAAACGAGGAAGAAACAAGAATTCAAAAAAATGAGGAGAGGCTTAGGAACCTCCAGGACATCTTTAAACGTCCCAACATCCGAATTATAGGGGTACTGGAAGGGGAAGAAGTAGAGCAACCAGTGGAAAACTTATTTGAACAAATAATAAAGGAGAAACTTCCCCAATCTGGCAAAGGAAATAGTCTTCCAGGAAGTCCAGGAAGCTCAGAGAATCCCAAAGAAGGTGGACCCGAGGAGGAACACACCAAGGCACATTATAATTACATTAGCCAAGATTCAAATGAAGGAGAGAACTCTAGAAGCAGCAAGGGATAAGGGGACAGTCACCTACAAAGGAGTTCCCATCAGACTGTCGGCGGATTTCTCAAAAGAGACCTTACAGACAAGAAGAGGCTGGAAAGAGGTATTCCAAC
>PVKU01007826.1:64573-81815 GCA_004027475.1 Anoura caudifer
AAGGGACTTATCTAAGAAAAAGAAGATAAAAAATATGAACAGTAAAAAGACAGCAAACTCACAGGTATTAACAACCAGACCTAAAACAAAAGCCAACTAAGCAAAACACTACAACAGGAGCAGAAACACAGAAATGGAGATCACATGGAGGGTTAGCAATAGGGGAGTGGGAAGAGGAGAGAGGGGGACAAGGTACATAACAAGTAGCATAGATGGTAGGTAGAAAACAGACAGGGGGAGGGCAAGAATAGTGTGGGAAATGTAGAAGCTAAAGAACTTATAACACATGGGCATGAACTAAAGGGAGGAATGTGGGTGGGAGGGGGTATGCAGGATGGAGGGTAATGAAGGGGGGAAATGGGACAACTGTAATAGCATAATCAATAAAATATAATTAAAAAAATAAAATTATAAAAAAAAGTAAATTACACAAAGCGACTTTGGAAGATAGTTTCACAGTTCTTACAAAGCTAAGTATAGTCTTACCATACAATCCAGCAACCAGATTCCAAGGTATTTACCTAAATGACTTACAAATTTATGCCTATACTAATGAACGTAAGTGTTTCTAGAAGCTTTACTCATAATTGCCTAATACTGGAAGCAGTCAAGACTTTAACAGGTAAGGAAACAAGCAAATTGTGGCACATCCATACAGTGGAATATAATTCCTAGATAAAACAAAATGAGTTCTCAGGCCACAAACAGACATGGAAGAACCTCAAATGCAGAGGCTAAATGAAAAAAGCTAGTCTGAAAAGCCTACATACTATGTGATTCCAACTATATGACACTGTGGAAAAGGCAAAACTACAGAAATAGGAAAAGATCACAGACTGTGGAGATGGGGGAGGGATGATTAGGTGGAGCACCGGTGAGTTTTAGGGCGGTGCAACTATTCTGTATGATATTGCAACGGTGGATACATGCCATCATACATTTGGTAAAACCGACAGAACTATGCAACTTAAAGAGTGAACCAAAATGTAAACTATGGACTAGTTAATAACATATCATTTTGGCTCATCAATTTTAATGTACCACACCAATGCAAGATGTTAATAACAGGGAAAACTGAGATGGAGAATGGAGTGTATAGGAACTCTCTATTTTCTGCTCACATTTTATATAAATTAAAACTGGTAAAAAACTGATTAAAAATTATAACCAGTTTTACAAACAATAGCTTTTAAAAAGAACACATAACAGTAGTCGATAGTCCATAATGATGTGATCTATTGTTAACTGCCAAAATTTCTACAGGTTATCTGATATGTGAAACTTAAGTAATGATTCCCAAAGCAGAAAGAAATCTTTACAGGAAGAAAAAAAATGGGTTGCATTTCGAAAATTAAGGAAGTGTATAAAAAAGGTAAAATCAAGCTAAAAGAAGATCCCTCCTCACTCTGGAACAATGGCTGCCACCATGCCATCTCTGAAGCACTCCACTACCCAAACTCTACTCCACTGTATATTAGGAAATATTCAAAAAGAAAGTGGACTAAGGCAGGGCACTGAAAGATAGTCATTCTGTGAAAAGATCGATTTTCCTTCAGCTTTGCTAATATCAGTCTGTCTTTCTATATTCAACACTACAGAAACTACATCCTTATATCTAGCAGAGCATGAAGGGTTCCCTGTGGTACATACTCCAATATATCTGCTTTGAAATGTACCCTTCTTCCATGCTATGCAACTACCTTAACTCACAAAGGTACTGGTGGTCTGATCAAGGAGGTTTCCCCCAAAATTCATGTTACTCTCTCACTGAACTCTTTTTTTTACCTGTTTAATGTTTATCTTTCTCCAACAAAGAAAGGGCAAAAAATAATCACTGAAAAATTAATTGCCATGAGTCTCTCTCTGTATGAGGCAGGCTCAAAACCTCCCATCACACTCTCATAATGGAACTTGAAATTAGAGTCTTCACTGGTAAAACTGTTTCTCCCTATCACATCTCCCATCTCTAATTATCCTTCCTAATAAAAAGTTAAAAGCAAGGGCACGAGGATCTAAAAAGATGTAGAAAAATATAAAGAAAACAGCAAAAGAACTCTTTAATAAGGTACTTCAAAAGACATGCTGATCTGGGACTCTCAGGCATCACCATATCTACAATCTTTCACACTTGTTATTAAGCTTCGCTTGTGGTAACTTTAACTGCTCTTTTGAACAAGCCAGGGTATAAAATAAACTATTGGCTATTTAAAATTCACATCTTTAACTCAGAAATGTTTGTGTTTTACCATTCAAATTAAAAGCAGGGTTGTGCCCAGTCTTGTAACAAACAGACAAGTTCCATTTCATCTCATCAGATATATAAGCATATATTACAACAATATATGTGAAATCAGTCCCAAATTATTAATGAAGAGACTTCTGCAGTAACACGAATCACTTCTTATGTAGCTGTACTTCAATTCTTATTAAGTCTAAGTACTTACACTTGATGAGCATTTCTGGAACCCTTTAAACATACGTATAGTTTCCCTAGACTACACTGCTGGGGTTTTACCTTTCGTTTAACCAGCTGCATTGCCAGTAACTGTATAAAATCGCAGACCTGTTTTTCAGCATTGGTCCTGGCTGATTCCTCTTGTGCTAGCACCATTTCTCGCTCTGCAGTTATCTGTACACTCTCTCTTAGTGCTTCTTCCAGCTCTTCAATTCTGTCATCCTTCTTACGGAGACTGTCCTGGAAAACGATGGAAGACTCGGTGAAGTAGATTAATTAGTTAACCCAAGGAGAGCCTATTTCTCAACAAGTGTTATTTGCTCATTAAATGTTCTTCCCTTCAGAAGTAAATGTAGGCAAAAAAAATATCATCACAGAGGAAAAAATGGAACAGAAGAAAGACATAAAGGAGGTTGAGTGAGTACATTATTAAGAGCAAAGGGTCAAGTTATTAAGCAAGAGAAACATGTGATGGACTTTTCTTCATAACATAGTGAATAAAACTGTTTGTGCTAGGCAGCAAAGGTAGCAAAGGCTTGATTATTCAGAAACACAAAGCTATTTTTGAATGACTCTCTAAACTGGCTTAAAGCCAGCTCTGATGAAGCCTAACTAATAAGACTCAATGCCAAAGCATTCTTTTTCCCTGAAAAGTTAAGCCTAGATGAAAAGTTAACTGAACAGCATGACCTTTCAGATTATATTCTTCATATAGACAGTCATTGGCAAACTAATTTAGAAAAAGAGAAATGAAAAAGGAGCTTTTCCTAATGAATTCAAGAAAGTAAAGTTTTCTCTTAATCTTATATGAGAAAACTGAAAGAAAAAAATTGATATAAATGACTGGTCAGGCTAAGAATAGGCAATTTAGTTAGCCAACCAAAACTCACTGACTGATACAAGTTTAAAAAGTAAACTTTGGAGAGGTAATTATGGATTTCTATCAGAAAGACAAGCAAAATCTTACAGGACTTTAAAAGATCATGTAAGATAGGAGATCTTAGAATAAAGATAATTAAGCAGTTTTCAAGTAGAATGAAAAACTTAACTCATGAGGTTATTACAAGCATTTCCTCTTTAGATTCTTATAGAAGCAGAAGATTAAGAATAAAGTGTTTGATTACTTAAAGTGTTTGAACATTTAAGATTCATATCTATCTTAACATATGAATCAAAAGAACAAGACTTGGTAAACCATACTCAAACTTTCAGAATGCTCATCTCAGCAAGATATCAAAGGAGTTTGTGTTTTGTCTATGCAATTCTCATGTAATTATATTGTAGTTCACTTTTCCAAGTACAAGGTATAAGAAAGTCCTTTTTGACAAGTTTGTCTTCAGAAATCTAGAACTTGAAATCTGCCTGATTTTGAAATGTCAGATTTTTCTTTCTACTTTGAAGGAATGGCATCTACATTTAACATTTTCCCTAATATAAAGCTAATAATTCTTTTGCTCTAATTTTTCTCAATTTAGAATATTTTGAAAAAATATTCACATTTGAGAGATATGTTATATTCATTTTTAAAAAGTTTTCATTCTTCTCAGAGATGTCATAAAATACCCTGACTTAGTCTCAGAAGTAAGGTTCTGCTTTATGCAGAGAAGTTTAGCTGTATCAGAAAATGCTCTATGTTGAAATCTTAATGGTTCCAGTGTGCTTGCCATGTACCACAGAATACAGTGAGGGTTTCTAAAACAATGCCAAACAGAGAGAGACACGAAGTAATACCAATAAAAACAAAGTCCAAGGTAGTTTCTACCGATTCAGAGAAAATGAAATGAAACAGAAGAATCATGGGGAAAGAGATGAATGCAATGATCAGTTCATTCAGTCCTCTCAAATCCTCTCATAATAATGTATTTGTACAATAGTAACATGGGATTCTGAACTGTAATTGCTGTAAGCAAAAACCTACTAATGTTTCCCATTACTAACTTCTGAATAACTCAATATTATCTTTTTGTTCAGTCTATTATATCCTTCACTCTTAAGCTAACTTTTGAAGATCTCCTGAGAAGATTCTGTTATCCTAACCTGAACTGAGGCTGAAAAAGTTATTCCAAGCAAGAGCGGTTACTAAGCGAAGCTTGAGTCAAAGTACCTTTGACTCAAGTTAAAGCCAGCCCAGTTATTCCAAATAAATTCCCAGGAACCAATTTCAAGCAAATGGGTTTACTTGCACTTCTCCATGGGCCAAAAAAAAAAAAAAAAAAAGCCTTGTGACTTCGTCAGTAAAACATTTTTTTAGAGAGAGGATGATTACTAATTTGTCATAATTCAGATGATTAGTGTAGGTTTTCATGCTGGAAGTTTCCTCAATACCAGTGGTAAAATCAGTCTACCAGATAAAGGCCATTTACTTAAGTTTTCTGGACTTAATGGCAAAGCCTGGTTCAAAACCTTTCTCTACAGTAAAGATGAAGAACAAAAGACTAGTAAAATCACAAATAAAATCAAAAGAAGAGGACTGATAAATAATATTTATGATATTACAAGTTGCACAACAACATCTCAATGTACAACTATATACGGAATCACCTGCTAAGGAAACTGTATTAAATCAGGGCAGTAACAAGAGAATGAAGATAGCATATACCCTTATCACTGTCATCAACAAAGTCCATAACTATTTAACCCATCTAAGGGGTAAAATTTGCCTCAAGTTTTACTTTTAGAATCTTAGTAGATATGTGCTAAGGTAAACCAAGGAAGTTTCCTTTGTACTAAACTACACCTTGAATCTATTTCGCTTAATAAAATATTGAGCCAATGCCAGAAATCAACAAAACCCTTTAGTTCTACAAATACTGGAGCCCTAAACACACTGCTAGGTCATCTTTATAATTATTCTTTCTTGACCTCACTCTTTCATGAAGATTAAATGCATTTTGCTGGACTTAGATTATATGCACTCTATTTTCTTTTTTTGAGTTTAGGATACTAGAGAAAAGATCTTAAAAAGTTTTATAAATACCAAAATTGATCATTCATAAAGAATAAAAATTTGGAAGGCACTGGAATTTTTAAGGGCAAGATAGAAAGTCAGAGGACATTTGAAGTAATGCCTTCAAAACTCTGAGGGAAAAATGAATTCTCATTTCTATATCCAAATTATCAATCAAGTGTGAGGAAAAAATGCAAAGTCTAAAAACATTTATACCACATTACAAACTCAGAAAGCTACTAGAAATGTGCGCTATCACACTGGAGAGCTAACCTAGAAAGAGGAAGACGTGGGATCCAGGAAAAGGGGCCTGCTATGGGTGAGGGTGAAGTGACTTCTGAGGGTGCCAATAAGTCTAGAGAAAAAGTAAAGCTTACGAAAAAGAATAGAAACTCAAGGAAAGATGTTTCCAACTCAAGGAATAAAAGTGGATGTACAGACTACCTGGGTTAATTAATAAGAGACATTGTGTTTTACAGCCGTAACAATGTCAGGAGGAATGTTACAGTTTGAGAAAGGAAATTAGGAATAAGCCAGTGATATGTATACTAGTAACAAATAAACAAAAAACCCAAAGCAATCATTACCACCAGGAAAAACTAAAAGTATGATAAAAGAAATATAATCATAATGTACCATGTGCCTTAGACAGTTACGTAAAAGTTGATATTACTATATCACAAATATGGAAAGAGGGAAATGTGTGTGGTTGTTTGTGTAAAAAAGCTAATCCCTCATAATTCATAATAAGAAGTTAATAGATAGCTAATGTCAAATAAGAAAAATAATAAAACAGCAATATAAAAATGTGATTTGGAAATGTGGCAGTGAACAGCAGAAGAAAATCAAATGTTATGAAAGGGGTATCTTAGGAGAGCAGGAATCAAGGTTAGATAGGAATGAGGTAGGGGACTCCATAAGATATGTAGATTACTTCACTCTGTACATGATATAAATATATACCATTCTGAAAAAATGAAAATCAGATTAAAAAATGTTAAAACACTACAAATAAATTAATGAGAATATAAAGAACTTCAGGAAATATGTATGTGGTGACTATTTCAGATAGTGATACTCTAAACACACAGTTAACTACTTACTGTGAAAAGAGAAAAGTACACTGGGTAAATATATCTCAAGAAAGCTATCAGCAAAAAATAAATAAATAAAGGTTTAAAAGGAAAAAACATATGAATTGTGCTCTAGATTTTTATTCAAAATTTCTTCATGCCACTAATTTGCATGAGTCAAAATTATAAGAAATTCCTTCCCGGTCGTTAGGTAGCTATGGGATACTCCAAATAATATTTTATAAAAGGACAATACATTGCAGATTATTATTCTGAAGATATCTAAGGTTTAAGTATCCCAACAGCAGATGTCTGAGACATAGCACCAAGCCAAGAGCTTTTGAAATTGTCTCCTGTCTCCTTTTCTCTGCAAATAGTTCAACACCCCCCCCCCTTTTTAAAATCATACCTACAAAAATAGTAGTGAGTACATTATTTTAGTGACAGAGTTTTACATGAATTTCTAGTGACAAAATTGTTCATCTATACTACTCTACTTAATGGTGTATTTTGGATTGAAGGAAAAGAAAAATCTCTAATCTGTTCAATGTCTGAACTCTTGAGTAGAAGTGGCAGTTATCATCAACTTCCCTAAATATGTGTGAACCAAGAAAATGTCAGTTGGCAAAGTACTGGACTTCAGAAATTGTGAGAGACAGCAGATTTGGTTTACTTCTGCTCTCAGGCCCAGGCTCGAGGAAGTAAAGGGCATGCTGAAACCCCTGGGAAGTGCTCCTGCATCAGGTATAGACTAAAGGTCCTGAATTAGTGCTGCACAGTCTCAACTATACTTTTTCTTTCAGAAAGCCCATATTCAGCATTCTTCAAATTAATGAAGTAGTCATGCCATTAGGAGCCAGTAATCCTGGAGAAATCTATACAGAACCTCTGATACCCCTAATCCCTTCTATCCCTAGGTTATTCCACAGGTTTGAAAGCCCTGAGGCATTCAGAAAACAGAAGATGATTTACTGGAAACAAATGCAGATACAGATTAAAGCTAAAGTATTGTGGAGAGCCAAGAAGGATAATGTGTGTCAAGGGAGTTGGAAGCAGGCCTTGGGTTCAGCACAGCTGCCCTAGGCCACGGAAGACTGCTTGATAGACAGTTGTAAGAAAAGAATGACTTGGCTGCTTGCTACATCACTGTACCAAGAAGCAGCAGCAAATGTTCTTAAAAAATACAATGTACCTAGCCTTGAGGTTTGTCTTTCTCACGCTCTGCTTCAAAGCTTACTCAATATATACAGCCTGACTTCACCAATAAACAGTTCCCTCCTCTGCATCCCAGAGAAGGGACTCCACCTGACCCCACTTTGACTCTGTCTCTTTATTTCTCAATCCACCCCATCGCCTTCCTTCAGGACCTGACCAATCTAGCCACACCAGTTGTGGCAGGTTATACATTAACACTTAAGTTTGAGAAAATCATTCCCATTGTTTATATACATTATTGATCTGCTGCTAACTTGAAATAAGGTCTTTTAAACTTCTTCAGCTAAATTATTTGTGCTGTTGAACATGATGGCCACTAGCCACATGTAGGGTAAGGGTCGTCAAGAAACATGTATAAAAAGGACCTATGGACAAAGCCAAAGATGGGTAAGACTGAGGGTGCGAGGTGGGTGGGGCAGGGAAAGTGGTGGCGGGAAAGTGGGGACTATTGTACTTGAACAACAATAAAAAGAAGATGCAAAAAAATAAGTAAAATATATTTTAGGCAATAAATAACAAAGAAAAAACCAAATTGAGGTGTTCTATAAATACATACTAAATTCTGAAGACTTAGTACCAACAAAAAAGAATGTAAAATATTTCATTAATAATCTTCACATTAATTATACATCAAAATGGTACTATTTTAGATATGCTATATTAAAATAGATTATTATTAATGTCATCTGTTTCCCTTTAGGTTTTTTAATGAAGCTATTAGAAAACTCAAAATTGTATATGTGCTGACATTGTATTTCCATTGGACAATGCGACTACAGCAAGAACAGGTTTTACATATGAAATGTATCCATAAAAGGCTATACAGCATTTCATGTTTCACATAAATTCATAGCTGTTCTTAACTCACAGCCTTCTAGCACACAAACATGAGTTACTCAGGTGAGTTTTTGCTTACGGCAAAAGCTGCCAAAAACTCTTAACAATTCTGAGCACTGAACATCACTGTGGTGATAACATTAATAAAACAAATTCAAAAGCACTTACTCTTCTGCCAACAGAGAAAACCAAACTGTGGATTTAAAGGAAAAAATATTCAGGTATATGGCAAATTACTTTAATACTCAACACATAAAGTGCTTTGTTATATAACAAAGTTGTTTATTGTTATATAACACATTACCTCAAAACTTAGCAGCTTAAAACAACAGTGAATATTTTTTATCTCACAGTTTCTGTGGGTCAGGACCTCAAAGGCAGCTAAGCCAAACAGTTCTGGTTCCAGCGTCTCTCAGGGGGTTAGAGTCAGGATGTCAGCCAGAATTCAGTCCTCTGCTTCCACTTACATGGTTGGCAAGTTGGTGATAGCTCTTGGCAAGGAGCCTCTGTTCCTGTCTACAGGGCTGCTTGAGTATCATTATGACATGTTGCCTGGCTTTCCTCAGAGCAAGTGATCCAAAAGAGCAAGGCAGAAGCATCAATATCTTTTATGGTCTAGCCTCTCGGAACTCAAATACCATCACTTCTGACATTTTCTATTGTTCATACAGACTAATCTTGACACTACATGCGAGACGGCTGCACAAGGGATGAATACCAGGAGGCAAGGACAATTTGAGGACATCTTCGGAGATGGTTATCAAAGTACCCAAGTGTGTAATTCCAGTACAATGACACTGGATTACCAATGAAGCAATGAAAACAAAGACTGTGATTAGCAAAACTGCTTTTGCAAGAAAAATATGTTAGGATAACAGGGCCTTTACTACGAAGACACAGCTTTTGTTCCAAGATTATACTAAAATGGAACCCAATGATACTACATTATGATGGAAAGCAAACATACCTAAAATGTAAATGGCAGATTAAGGAGACTTTGCAAAAGTGAGATATGGATCAGCATATCACTGAATATGAATTCATTAAAATATGTGTTCTCTCAGGAATTATTCAGAATAAATCTGCAATTGGACTGAATTCTACTTACAGATCTTTTCTTGTGATTATGGCAAAAATCATAATAATCCAACTTAATTCATTAATAGATCAGTACTAAGAATGCTCAATGATATGCCAATTAATGAAAATTCAATTAAAAATATATTCAGCAAATGTTAAAAAGTTATACAATAGAGGTTTATTAATAAGTTTAGTTCTCACATTTTAGTGAAGTTTCCTTCTTTTGAGAATCAACACATTTTTAAAGATGAGAATGAAATATTCATAGCCTTATCCACCCAAATGACCAAAGACTCTCTTTAGATTCCTGTTCCTTCACGAATTTGCATAACTGATTCTACTCTTATGGAGGGAGGGAGGGAGGAGTCACAAAATTTAGCCAAAAATGAGTCTAATTCAAAATTACAAAGAAAAGAATTATTTGTACTCTTTTGAGTTAGTCAATTTTCTAGCACACATTATTTGGAAGAAAAGTATTAAATTGGCAGCCTGAGGGGAAAAGACTAAGTAGAGAAAGAGACTTCAACTTCATTCAGCTGCTCTAACTTGGATATTTCACTCTGTTTAACCAGTTCAGGCAACTCCAAATTAAGATATGTTCTGTGTGCCACAGAAAACTCACCTAATAGCTGTCTGGAGACAGCAAAGAAATATGCTTTACCATTCTAAATAGTTCATTAATGGAATCATCCATTAATTATGTCATTTAAAAGCAGTATCTTAAGAATTATACTTCAACTGCTATAAATTATGTTTGTGTTCATCAAAACTAACACAGACCAGTTTTCCTACTGAATTAGGTACTAAAGCCTACTTATGCCAACTATAGTTATTAACTGAGGTCAAATGAGACCACTTAATTCACAGAGTATAGGGATTACAACAGGAGGTCTGTGTGACTAGTTCTGGAGGGATTGCAGAGAGTGAGACAGAGGAACCTGGAAACAATGAAAGAAGTCCTCGTGTCCTTAAATAAGAAGATTTCTATATTCAAGCAAGATTAAGGCAAAAGCTGTGACAGCTGTTAACTATGACTTCACTCAGGCAAGTGAACAAGAAGACTAGATCCTTTAGCAAATCTCATAATACTACTCCCCTAACACATTACTCTGAACTTCACTTCTTGACATCAGCTCCGAGAACATTTAGCTATATACCCTTGCAGCTGTTAAGACTTGAGTCTCTACTGCCTTTCCTTCAAATCCAACATTCAATAAGGAAAGAAAAGACAAAAAAAAAAAACCCAACAAACTCCAGCAATTAGCCCTGGTTGGTGTGGCTTAGTGGATGGAGAGCTGGCCTGCCAACCAAAGGATCGTAGGTTTGATTCCCAGTCAGGGCACATGCCTGCATTGTGGGCCAGGTCCCAAGTAAGGGGCATGAGAAAGGAAACCACATTTCTGTTTCTCTCCCTCTCTTTCTTGCTCCCATCCCCTCTTTCTAAAAATAAATAAATAAAATCTTTATTAACATTTTTTAAAAAACAGCAATTAAAAATGAATCTTTTGTTCTCTTCAAACATCTCCCTTAAAGTAAAAAGAAAAAAGGCTCAATAATACAGTAACATAAAAAGAAATCACTTCATAACAAGAGCTCTTATTCAGCTTTTTCCTTTTTCAGCAGCAGAAAGGAGGTCACTGCAGATTTCCATAGATTACCCAAGATAACAGCTTCCGACATTCACTCATCCCTTTCCCAACTCTGACTGGGCCATGGTTAGGGAGGTCATTTATTTGGGTTAATTTTAAGAGCTGCTTCCTTTGGAGTAAACACCACTTACCAGAGAGACTTTAACATGTTCTAAAAGTTATTGATGTTAACTGCTATCCATTACCCTTAACATAAAGAGACAGCAATTCTTTATTACCTTCAACCCAACTGTTTATTCTTCCTCCCTCTTCCCCACCCCCCAAGGATACATATACATGCAGAAGATTTCATTAAAATCATTCAACTTGTCAGAATTCAATTACCAACTGCTCAGATGTTTGGGGGTGGGGGGAGGATGGAAGCCAGATGCATTGACGCAGTCAATTTTAAGAAAAGAAAGCTAGTCTAACACAGCTGACAGAATTTGGTTACATACCAGGTACTTTTTATTTTAAGGAAATGCTTTGGATTAAAATGTTTTCTCCCCCTTCTCTTTAAAGTTCCTCAAATATCTCCCCCAGTTACAGTAGAATTCTGATATAACCTCAATTGTTAAATATCAGGGCCAAAAAAAAGCAGATGCATTTCATTAAAGAAATGGAACCATACCTATAAACTGATGTGATATATGTGCATATTAATACCTTTTACAAGAATCCCATATATATTAGCCAGATTCTCATCTATAAAATCCTGACAGTTGGGCATCAGAAACTTAGGCAAGGACGTGGAGTTTACCTCACATACGGCATGTCTCCTCTGATAGGTGTGCTTATAAAAAGAACAAGTGTACATTTTCACAGTCTTTACCAAAAATCCCAAAGATAATCTTTTATTTATAACAAACAGTTAATAGGGTCCACAAACAGTTGACTCTTGCATTGAGGTCTTGGCAAAGGGACTATATATCTACCTGCTTCTGCTTTCTCTCAAAAATAAAAAGAATCCTACTGGAGACTTCACTTTCCAAATGCATGGGAGTTTCCGCAGTAAGACAAAGAAAAGGATTAAACCATTTCATTTCACTACGGTGAGTACACAGTACTTAGAGAACACAGAATGTTACTGCCAAATATAACTCTAACCATTCATCATTTTATGGTAAGCAATCTTGTAATAAGCGTAAAGAATGTGGCCAAAAGTTCTCATAGAATAGGGCTAAACTTAGCTCTAGGAAATGGCTGAGGAGGCTACACATTAGTACTATCAATAAACACTCTTTCAGTAAATTTAATTGGCTATCACATGGAACTAAATTTTGGCCAAAAAGGAAAAGTTATCTAATGTATATTTCAAACACTACATAGTTTTTAAAAGTAATTTTAAAACTTGTTTTGCTCTTTTTCTAAATGGTAAAAAATAGCACAGTTTGAGCTAAAAGCTTTAAAAAGTGGCAACAATACATGCCACCAATTTGAGTAGGTGCTTTGCTTGCAGAAAAACAACTTTCAAGTTAGTTTTAGCAACTACCCACAGGGTTGTAAAATGAGACACTGATTTGTATGTACACTTCTCTAGTGTAATCCTAACTCCATTTAATACCTTGTTGAGAACACCATAAAAACACAACCAGGCCCATATTCTAGATAGAAAGAGCCCTGTTTTGCCAAGGAAAATATAATTTAAAAGGGAGAAATTATATAGGATTAAATCCTTAAATAGGCCAAGGAGAAGCTCTGCTAAGAAACTAAAATTTATTTTTACAAAAATAAGAACATTAATATATTAGAGATATCTAGCATGTTACTCATCACATACTATTTCTATAAAGGTTTTCTTAAATAATTGTCACCATAACCAATGTGAAAACCAAGGATAAGTAGTCTTCGTTTCAGAAAGGGAAAAAAATTTTACCAAAATAAAATTTTTTTTTGTAGATAGAGTAAATCAAATCAAACTGTAAGGAAAACCACCAGTGTTTCACTAATTCTGCATCTAAGAGAATATTCCTATATATATATAGTTGCTTCCCCTATTTCTATGTCAACTGCTTTCACTTTCTTTGAATTTTATTCATAATATCATTGGTCTAAGGAGAGCTGACTCTAAGAGCCACAGCATTCTTTCAGCAGTCCCATGCATCTCTCTGACAGTATCCTCTCTTAAGATTATATTCAGATACTTATTTTTGTTACAAATTAAAACAAAGCACCAAACCACTATGAATATGACCCCCTTTTCCAGTCCAGTCTATCTTGCCTTATTACCACATGACTAAAACTTACAGTTTTGTTAAAAGATAAAGTGAGTGCTATTGCTTAAAGAATAAAAATATATAAGGTAAATATTCTCAACTGAGAGAAAAGGACATTTCCTTTGTTAAAATATGCAAGGCCCTTAAAGGGTAACCTATGAAATTTTAGAGAATATTAGAATGTTAAATGTGATATCATCAAAGTTTTTTCTAAATTTTATTTTTATTATTTATAATTAATTATAAATAATAAACTGTAATTAATTATAGTTGTAATTAATGAACAGCTACCTATGCAAAACATTGTTTAAGAAAAGCAAAAATGAAATTTTAAAAATAGCCCTTAATTAACCTAAGGCCAATATAAACTAGTTGAAAAGAGAAAAGAATAATTATTAAATCACATAGGAGTAATTATAAAACAATAAAGTACAATTAAACATAGAGGCTGAAGAACAATGGATAAAATGATAACAATACAGGGTAGAGTTCATCAACAAACGTTAATTTTAAGCAATGAAATTGGAAATCTACAGGAAATTTTGCACAAGTAGAAGAGCATAAATTAATTAGGTAACCAATAAACTGTATTTAAGGAACACCACTCCTAGCAGATTGCCTAGAATATAGTAACAATGCTGGTTGAGTATCTTATCTGAAATAGAAATTAGAAACACAGTTGACCCTTGAACAGCACAGGTTTAAACTGCATGGGTCCACTTACCTGTGGATTTTTTAAAATAATATATTGAATAATTTTTGGAGATTTGTGACAATTTGAAAAACTTGCTTCTCCTAAAAATAGCTTAAAAAGACTAAGAAAAAGTTAAGTATGTCATGAAGGCACAGACAGACAATCAGATAATGTAAAGTTACATGTCAATAAATACAGTACTGCAAAGGTATTTTACTCCTTTCTATTTTCATAATAACATTTTCTTTTTTGTAGCTTACTTTATTGTAAGAATATATGTAATATACAAAATATGTTAATCAACTGTTTATGTTATTGGTAAGGCTTCCAGTGAACAGTAGGCTATTAGTAGCTACATATTGGGAAAGTCAGAAGTTTTATGAGGATTTTCAACAATGGGGGGAGTCAATTCCCCTAACCTCCACATTGTTCAAGGGCCAACTGTACTTAAAGGGCTTGGAAGATGGGAGACTCCAAAGGCCAGGCTAAGAGGTCCTTGACATCTATCAATGCAACTGACATCAGTAAGAATTTTTTTTATCGAGAACCAACTATATACAAAGTAACAAGACATGGTTCCCAAACCCAGTGCATGGGGAAAACAACCGACAAAATCATTACTAACTAATACAAAGATAAAATAAGCTTGAAATCAAAACAGAAATAAACTCTAATGGAATTTACAACAGAGGGTGTGATTAACTCCAAAAATGAGGATTTTGGCAGGCTTCACAAGGGAAGAACGTTTGATCCGAACATTAGTTACAACATGAGTAGGCTCTCAACAAGAGATTTTCTAATTCCCAAATCAGCATAAGTCAAATCAGTTATGATTATATTTCCATATATGAGTAATGTTTATTTAGGAGGCTCTTGTTGCTGGGATTTACCCAATTTCAGTTCTTCACACAATAATTATTCTCTCAATCGCACCATAACACACCTTTTGATGTATCCACACAAAACAAGGTTATAATGAGCATATCTAATGTTCACAGAGAGGAGAAAAACACATTTCTAATTTGTTTCTATATCCTTACAGACTCAAAACTGAATTTAACTATACAGAGCTTTGCTTTTTTAATTTTATTTTTCAATTACAGTTTACATTCAATATTATTTTGTATTAGTTTCAGGTGTACAGCATAGTGATTAGACCAACATGTACTTTACAAAGTGTTCCTCCCAATATTTTCAGCACCCACCTGGCAGCACACGTAGTTATTACAATATTATTGACCATATTCCCTATGCTGTACTTTACATCCCCATGATTATTTTTTAGGTACCAATATGCCCTTAATGATTCCTTCACCTTTTTCTCCCAGTCCCCCAAATTCCTCTCTTGCAACCATTTGTCTGTTCTCTGAATCTATGAGTCCGTTTATCTATGAGTCCGTTTCAATTTTGTTTGTTAGATTCCACATACAGGTGAAATAATATGCTATTTGTCTTTCTCTGACTGACTTGTTTCACTTAGCATAATACCTTCTAGGTCCACCCGTACTGTTGCAAATGTTAAGATTTCATTCTGAAATTCCTGAGTTAGGAAAACAAAGTTTGGCAAAAGTAAATGCAGTTTAGAAAAGGCACTATAATAGTAAAAAATATATTCTAATATCACCAATATGTGCCTCATTATTTTTATTGTTCGTATCCTATGAGTGAATAGCAACTGGAATGATAAATAATTTGAATATGAGTATGTATGGACCATGATAGAAACACTTTAAAAAACCACTGTATAATCAAGTCTTAAAATAGTCATGTATATATCTAATAAGACATTGTAAGATGCAGAGATCTTGTGAGAGAGCCTTTTGTTGAGTACATTCCTACTTTCATAAACCTCAAGGTTGTCAAGCTAGGCTCACTGTGTATTTTCCCAGCCCCAGCCCCCAAATCAACCACTTTTCTGAGAGACCTTGGTTCATTTTAGTGGAGAAAGGTATATAGAAAATGAAATTCTGGTTCCCCCTTTTCTCACCCACTCCCATGGATAAATGGTCTCTTTAGTTTCTGGTCTATCCTTCCTGTTTTCTTTTGAAAATAAGATCAGATATGCCTGTAATTTCTTATACCAAGAGTAGCATGCTATATCTTTTGTGCATTTTTTTCCAGCAATGTGACAGAATGTCCTAGAAATCACTTTATATCAGTTCACTAGAGATATTCCTCATTCTTTTTAAAAGCTGCCAATGTAGTGATTGGGGGGCGGGGGGAAGATATAGGGTGCATAAATAGTGACAGATGGAGACTTGACTTGGTACACAGATGATATGTTTTATAACACTGCACCTGAAACCTGTATAATTTGGTTAACCAGTGTCACCCCAATAAATTCAATAAAAAGGAAAAAAAGAGGATCATCAATCACTAAGGCCTAGAATGCATTGTCATTGGCCTGAAAACAGTGGTTGTTGCAGCAGCTCTGGTGGACACGACTGAAGGACGATGACAGCAGTGCTCCCAGAAACTGCAGTACGGTCTACAAAGGGAGGACAAGTGCAAAAAGCAGGGCCAGAATTTCTAAGGCTCAGTGGATGGCAACCTGAATTTCTTTGTCAAAGCCAGTGGTAAAATTGTATATGGATGTCCAATACCTGTGAGCTGAAAGAGGAGATGATTGTAAAAATGGAAGCAGACAGTTCCAGAGCAACTACAGTTTTGCTTTCTGAACTAAGTCCATACCACAAATGAGCTACAAATAAGACTGGTGAATCACATCTGCAACTATATGGGCTTTGTTAGAATTTTAAAAATTGCAACAAAACTTACAAACAAGGGAAGTTTGTTTTCTTATGTGGCAACTCTCAAAGCAAACCACACAGTGAATGATTTATCATTAAAGTGAAATAGGAAAAAAAAATACTGCTGCACAAACAAAACACACTAACTTACATTTCAGGACACTTGGACTTTAATCTTCAGTCTTTATTTAAAAAAATCTATGTAACTTCTAATTAAATTATTCCATCTTGTACTATTTCAATTTACTCATTAGTAAAGTGTAATTGGACCAAAAAATGTTTATTTATTTATTTAATATATTTTATTGATTATGCTATTACAGTTGTCCCATTTTCCCCCCTTCATT